>AVCL02000033.1:0-46791 GCA_000573905.2 Oryza punctata | reverse complement strand
TTCGATGTTGGATTTTCGATCCATATATCATACCGAGAAGACTGTGAAGGAAAGCCGGAAAAACGGAAAACAATATGTACCGCTTCTTACAACATCACAAGACGACCATACTCTTCCCTTACAACTTCGAGTGAGTATTTGTCTTGTGCACATTTTATTTCAACTACTTCGTTCTAAATGTGCAATTAATGATGTGCAACTGGGTTTCACTGATACTCTTGGTCATCTATATTGACAAAGGCTATGTCATGATCTTGGACTCCTTGAGAAGCCAATGTCCAATTACCAAAACATGACATGCTACAAAGGTAATTATTTGTCTCGCACTTCACATTTTTACGCCATTATCTCGATATGATATGAATAACTCGACTGATTTATTTCTCTTAAGCAGTGTCTGGGTAAGGTTCACTTCGAAACATCCTGGTCAATGGACTGTGCCTCTTCGAATAAACCCACACAAAGTGAACTAGCTAGGCCCACCTCTTTCTCCCATTAAATTCGTTACTAATAAGATTATTGATTGATATATGGTTTTCTCTTATAGTGGTCTGCAGCAGCCAAAGAATACCAATTTATGTGGATACTGCGTTTGCGAGCACCTCTTGCATTATTCACTAAAACGGAGAAATCTATAGACGTACGTAAACACAACTTATTTTTCCCTCTCTTATTAATAATATATACATACATACATTAATAATATACTTATATTTCCCTCTCTTATTCATAGCTTCAATGGAAGAAGGACAGGGTCATACGAGATGACCAGATAAAAGCTATTCAAGAGTCATTAGCAGGTTTATTAATGACCAAGTCATAAATCCCGAGAAGCGTACCACTTCGACGTCGTTTGCATCCCAAAACATTTACTCAGGAGGGTCCAAATTTGGATGATCCAATTTCGAATAACTCCATGTATCTAGGTGCGGTGTGATGGGTCAGGAACATTATGTAAATGTGGTTTGTACATATAATATTTTGCACTAATATTTATATAATATTGCTTAACAAGAGCATTAAACTTATCTGCATGCAGATGTCTATTACTAGTATTATATATGTACATATACGTATACTAAGAAGAAACGTATAATACGTTAGATATTAGCGTAAAGAAACAAAAAAAATTGAACATAATAAAATAACCAAAAAGCAAAAAAAAATACTTTTAGTCCCGGTTTTTACTTCAAACTGGGACTAAAAGCCCCTCTAAAACCGGCGGTCCCGGGGGACCTTTAGTCCCGGTTCTATCTACGAACCGAGACTAAAGGTGTCTTTTAGTCCTGGTTTTCCAGCCCTCCCCTTTAGTCCTGGATGGGGGGTCCCGGTTGGGAAACCGGGATTGAAGGGGTTTTTCAACCGGGACTAGATCCCGTTTCTCTACTAGTGAACTGTTAATGAATCTATGTGCAGTTCATATGTGCAGTTCATAGTGTAATATTTGATGCATGCCCCGGCAATTAGCCACAGGCTAATTAAGGTAGAATTACCCGTCAGATAGGGCATGTTCCCAATGCAGGCTCTCTCTATACTCCACGTCAGCGGAAAAACTCCTATCTATAAAAAGGATGGTCTCTTTAGTTGACTCTCCATTTATACAGGCTAATAAATTCATCATGTATACTAGATCAAATATAAATTCAGCTTTGCATATTTGTGTTTCTTTATAGAACCACTACTACGTTGTGCTATCATAACCATATAAAAACGAAGAGCATACCAGCGCACACATATACTATTATTTAATCAAACGGTAAGCTAAATTACATTATTTCGTTACATAGAGTAGTGTTACTTTTTTCCAAAGCACTGCCATATATGGGCAACTAAATCTTCCTTGAGTTTCATATGTGTTGGATGATCACAGATAGATGAATTCCTTCGTAATACTGCGGCAAAGCATGGGTTGGGGTTGGAGGAGTTGCTCACTTCCAGTGGCATAACGGTTGATGTTCCTGGGTTCTCATTCAAATCCACAGGAATTTCAGCCATTTCCTTTTCATCTTCAACTATCATTATCATACTGTGAAGAATAGTACAAGCTTCCATTATGTTGATAGTACAGCTAGTAGCTTGTATGTACTAGAGCATATGCTTTTAGATAGTTTGACTTTAAAAAACATCAGTAATATGCCCATAAATTAGAACGGGTCCAAGCCCTAGGAGTGAGGATGGGTTGGGAGTATACATGGAGTATATATGTATTGGATCTCACTAGTTTTTTAATCGGTTGGTTTAAAAAAAAACTAGTGTTTTAGGGGTGGTTGTTATGTGTTTTGCATGAAGTGGGGGAGGAGCTTTTTAAAGTAGTAGAGAACTATAACATAATGGAAAACTATGTAGATAATCATATATCCCCTTCTCAACGACATCTTCGAGGAAGCTCGTAAAAACATCCTGAATTCTTGTTAAAGGGCACAAGGGCGTGGGTGAAGACTTGCAAAAGTCAAGCCTCCGTCCTCCCTGCCAGCTGCAACCCAACGGTCGCAGCAATAAATGAAACAGGTTTGGGAGAAAGATTCCAATCTGATGGACTGAAATGATGTTGAATAGACGACAGTGCTGAGTCATGTGGGACGAGCGCGCGTCTGGACATGCATCGCGCATGCCCAGCGACACCTGGTTGCACCAACTAGGTGGAGGGGGAATCGTGGCGCTCTCCTGGTGAGGTAGGGGGCCTTTCCGGGTCCACACATGGCACGTGGTGGATAGCTAGGGACCTAACCAGCATAGGGCAATGCCTGGGGAGCCCGGGGGCAATCTAACAATAGGACTTTGGTAGATTTCTCGGGACGCGTTCAAGGAAACCAACTAGCAATGACAAGATAACACAAGCAACAAGTTTCCAAGTAGCTATTAGATGGTTTTGTGAGCTCCTCCTTGAGCTATAAAAGGAAGGGGACTTACCACTTAGAGAAGGTTGAATCTTTGAAGTTTGTCTTTGGAAAGCGCTAGCTTGTATTCTGCCGGATCCATAAAAAAACAACCAAGAACAGAAGTAGGGTATTACACCTCCGAGTGACCCGAACCTGTATAATTTTGTGTCTTCTTGTCTCTTTGTGATTTGGATACCCTGTGCGTAACATCTTCACCGTTCACAGCTAACCCTCTAGTCAGATCTTCAAACCCAAGGAACGGGCTATGGCACCCCCCCTCCCCTATTGTCCGAGGAAAATTGCTTCCCGACACCATCCATCCTCTCCATGACCAAAGCATCACACAAATGCATAAACACAAGTAAGCAAGCACGAATCTAGCCAGCTAGCTAGCTAAACAGCCCAACACTACTAGCAGGAGAAATACTCCCTCCATAGATAAAAAAACAACTTCTAGCTATGAATCCACGTAGCATATATCCAGATTCGTAGTTAGAATTTGGTATTTTCTCGGATGGGGTGTACACGGCTGCTCTTATTGCGTTGGCTTCTTTAATGGAGGCCATTTGCTCAGACCCTACCTACCCTCTCCAGGATTTCTCTTGTAGTCGGCAGGTGTATATAATGTTTAGTTTTCAGAGGTTGCACATCTAAAGAAATTGTGCTACTGGCAATGACCAAAATCAATATTATTCTGACATGGGTTGCTCAAAAATATATTTATGTGTACAGATATTATGTTGGTACTAAAAGTCTGAAACTATGAATAGGTGCAGTGAGTGTCAATGCTTTGCTTGTCTGAACTCTGAACCAATGGACGTTAGACAAGGACCACTTCTTCAAGACAACCATACTCGACTAGGAACACCATGGGCTGCAAGCCTTCAATGCAGGCCCACCTCACTCCTCTCCTCCTAAAGATCCAAAGCTTCTTGCGAACGAGACCTACAGATCGATTAGCTAGATTATTACCCTCAAGAAGTGATTACTAGTTTTCCAACCGGGTCTTGCAAATACATATTCTAGGACAGTAGAAAAATCTGACAATATTTGCCAGGACGATCGACAAGTATATGGATGAAACTAACACCGCAATGGAGGTACAAAGCAACAGTATAAACATGTAAACAAGTCCTCAAAATATAATAACCTTGTTCAGTTAAACAAAGATTTCATTGCAGAAGCAGATACCTACAGTTCTTCTATGCAGTGGATTTGCAACACGTTGTGATTGTTATATATGGCTATGTCACACTCAAATTCATTCGGTTCTCAAGGCAAAACACATTAATAAAGCTAAGTTCGAATAAGGCTCAGCATACGACTCCGGCAACTATCCACGTGTAGGTCAAACAATCGAACAGAATTCCCCGGCTTATACACATGTATAGGGCAGGATTGAGGTCCATCAAAGTGGCCAATTGGTTTTATATACCTTAGTAATTAGGTACACTACAACTGCTAATCCATAAGATACTTCATAATTTCAGCCAGTGGATGCTAGGTCAAAATCGAATGGCATATGACATCAATCTGGGTAACAATCAGTGCAGAACACATAATAGCAAAGCACGGTAATTTAAGGCAGATAACAAACCACGAAAGATTTTTTTTTTTTACTACATGCAGTTCACATGTACGATAGAATCACAATGTGCACCAGCCCAAGCACACAGAAGTACAGAACATGTCGCGTAATCAAACACCTCATAAGCAGTCAAAATCTGGAGAACTACAAATCATGTCTCTATTGACATAACCCAGACATAGCTCCGGAAGGCAGAAGGCAGAATCATCATCTCATTCGACGGCTCTGATCAGTCTCAAAAACCAAATCATCCATTGGATCTCACTGCAAAGGAAAAAGATTCTTAAGATTCTTATGTGATTATTATATGTTTACAATGTACCAACATGGTCAGATAAGTTAACTAACCAAGGAGAGATTCTGTTTTGTGCCAAATTTTATAATGAGAAGGTAAGAAATTCAGCAAGAAACGTGTGGAATAATAATATCTTGACAATAGCTGGCAACCCTCGTCTTAAGACTACTTAACTGGACCAGAAAAAAAAATACCTACACCTCTTTTTCTTGAGAACAATTACTCTATCAGCTAGAGTATAGAACAAAAGGGTATGGCAGTCTAGGGTTGACAACATCTTTGTCAACCAAACTCCACAATGTTCACTAAATAAAAAGAATTTCTGAAGAGAACGTTTCTTTCATATAGTGCCCAATAGAAATCACTGTGAATTGACTCTATGACCTTTATTACCAAACTAGCATACAGTTTACAAATTTTATTTCTCATGTCAACAATTATTACCTACCATTTCCTATCACAAAAACATTAAATGAATGATATGAGGTGTTACAAACTACAAGGTAATCTGGCATATATCAGTTAACAGGACCATCAGTTAAACAGCACAGCTCTCACCTGTTGCTGCTGCGGCTGCTGAGCTAGTGGTTGTTGGTAGTTGGGATAACCAGCATAAGCTCCATACCCGTACATGTTAGGGTCCTGAGGTTGAGCATACCCATAACCCTCGTATCCTTGCCCATAACCGTAGTATCCAGCATTAGCACCACCCCACTGGTTGGAATCCTGTTGAGGCTGGAAATGTATGTGTTAGTTTTGGTTGACTGGGCAAAGAAATTCAGTTCGTGTAAAAGATTGAACAGTATATCACCTGAGCTTGCCTATTTGAAGGGCTGCGACCCCATGAAAGCCTCACATTCTGTCCTCCAATCAAGGTACCTTGCAGAAGTACCAAAGCTTCATCTGCAGAGGCTCTGAATGCATCGAACAGAATGGTTAAGATAAATGGAGTGCATACATCATACACACAAACGAGGTATATCTAGGGTGCAAAATTAGCCAACCTGTTAGCAAATTGAACAAAACCACATCTTTTTCCAACTGGGATCTTAACATGGACTACATCTCCGTAGGGAGTGAAAACTTGTTTCAACACATCGTCAGTGACACTGGGATCAAGGCCACCAACAAATATCTGTGCTCAACAACAAAGATGATCATCAGTAAAATTGATATGTGAAACTACATTTACCAAGAAATTAGAACAAAGAACGCACAGTGGTATTGCTAGGATCACTGTCAGACTGAACTCCTTGAGCACTCGGAACTGTAAATAAAACACAAATGAAGAAAAATATACTGTAAGACTTTATTAATTGAAAAAATGCAAATTGGGATGCATATCATGCAAATCATGAGCTTCACTTAGTCGCAAGAGGCTGTTCAGTCAAAAAGATGGTGCAAGCAAACAGCATGCTTCATGGCTCAAGAGATACAAACTCCTCAGCAACAAGCATAAAATATCATTGAAATCTGATACACGAAACAAATGCAGCAACCAAAAAAGTCTTACGAAGTTGAAATCATCCATATTATCAGTCTTTGCTTGCAAAATCTCGGGTGCTAATGACAATAACGGAGAACATGTCCATGATGAAGATTTAATAAATTAACTTTAATTCTTGCAAATAACATGTATTTTCTTCTGGTCATTATTGAAGCTAATTCTACAGCTCAGTGTAAGAGATTGTGTAAACGATTAGACCCAACACGTTAATATCTAATGATGCAACTTAATACAGAGTATGAAAAAGGAAATTTTGAGTAAATAATTATAGTTGCTTGTGAAAATTAATAGGGTCAAGCAGACAGATCACATAAAGACACGGAGGTTAAGTAGAATAACACAAATATAGTCGGAAATCAAGGGCAGAAAAAAGGCATCCTGTATGTTAAACTTGTTGCACTTCAAATTCAAGTAGTGCCCAGTAGTTTAGTATTCTAGTATTCCTGGTTGTCAACACAATTATATGCAAACAGCTAAAACAGGCTATCTTAAAGTATCTCAATAAACTCAAAGCAAACAAGGAACAAGTATGCCCTGCAGCATTTGCTTGTCAAATATAATCTTCATGCAGTGCCAATGAGCTAACAGGTACCAAGATCGTATAAGAAGGCAAGAAACACTAGTCAACAAATGCAACTAGATGTTTTGCTGTTCCTAACCTATCTTTGGGCTTTGGCAGAACACATCAAAGCCCTCAAGAAAGAAGTTTATCCTAACAGGAATACTTTGTACAAAGAACTGTGAACGCATAGATCATAGCAGGTGGTAATGGTATGCTTCTGAAGCAAGTCTAACGGTACAAGTTATAATTATGTATTACCAAAATAACAGCTTACAGAGCTACAAAGGAGCCAGTATTTTAGCTTTTCTTTTGTTACTATTATTGAAAGATCATAGAAGTGGATGTTACAACAAAGAGAAGATAAAGGAATAGCAAATGGAATTGAACAAAAGGCATCAACAGGTTAGGCTTGGCACTAAGATCATACGATACTTCCAGCATAACTGGATGTTACAACAAACAGAAGATAAAGGAATAGCAAATGGAATTGAACAAACAGCATCAACAAGGCTTGGCACTGAGAGCATACGATATTTCCATCATAGCATCCTTCTAAAAGAAGGTAACAAAGGAATAACAAGTGCAGAAGTATGGGCTACTTATAAGGATAGGAAGCTTATAAACAAGCTAATGTCCATTCTACATGAAAGCTATTGAGTTTAGGAAGATCTTAATTTCAAGTAATAGCTTTAACGCGGAAGAATAAAAGGATTATGTGGCAGGAAGGAAAAAAATTAACAAAATTAAGTACTTGGTACCGAAAGAACTGACTTCAAATTTAGGACATAAACAATTAACACTGACCTAACAGAGGCCACGAATTACAAGACATGCATTGCAACCTCAAGTCAGTTCCAAGGCTCCTATATGAAGAGAGCCTGTTGGTATCCTGCTTCCAGACAACAGGAGTTTTATGAGTATTTCAGAACCCTAGCGTATTAAATTATCCGAATTCACGAAGGAAATGCGTGGAGCTACTAAGTTCTTGTAGAAGGATTTCAACTGATCTTCAATACATATGGAAGTACGGAACAAGCCAAGCAACGGAAAAAAAAAAGAGAAATAATATAACAAGTTGTTGTTAACTGCACAACATATAAGTAACAATGATAGAGTCCAGCTACAAGCCAAACACAGATAAAACTAGATGAACTCAACCAGCATTCAGTTAGTGATTACCTTTCTCTTGAACTCCAGTTGCTTTCTTATTTGCAGCTGGGCCAATACGCATAGGTCTTGAAGAACAAAGCATCCCATTCATTTCTGTCATTGCACGAGCTTGCTCGGAAGGATCACCAAATTTGACGAAGCCATAGCCCTTTGAACGCATTGTCATTTTATCTGTCACAACCTTTGCACCCTTCACAGATGGGTAATGTACCCTGAATGTCTCTTGCAATATGTAGTCTGTAACATCAGCAGCCAAATCACCAACAAAGATTGTGTAATCAGGGGTGTCATCACGTTTTTTCACCAGCAGAGGCCCAATTCAACCGGTATGTCTGCTCAACATTTGGCATCATTGCCCCATTGTATGTTTGAAGAACTCTTTCAGCACCAGCACGGGTTGTGAATTCAATAAAGCCATAACCCTGAAGTTGTCCAGTCTGCTTGTCACGAATTAGCTTCACAGATTGTAGCTGCGAAATGATGGACACAAAATAAAAGATTAGCTAAACATGATTATAGAAAAGCAACGGATCTTAAGGAGGAATTATGCAATGACAAAAACACAAGTCTTAAATAAATGAACACACCAGCTACCACAGAAATGTAACTCTCAACTCCGCACAACATCACTGATAGACTCGTAAAGATGTCTGGTTTTATTTTTGCAAACCACAAAAAACAAACATTACAACATCCAAACAAGCCTATTTAGAACAGCAGAAACCATCTAGCTTTCCCCTAACATATCTTAAAGCATTGTCATTGCTAACAAAAAAACACTCAAGAATACCCAAACATGGAGAGAGGAAATATTGCCACCACCCCACCGCGCCAAGCCAATCAACAAAATTATATTTTAAAAGTTAATACTTAACGAGTCCACATCATATGAGAGACCCAAATCATCCAAGTCTTCACATTTACACTCCTACACAAACATAAAAGCAGCATGTGCCGCCTTAAAACTGTAGTACGATGCCTGTTCATCAACAGGGTGTGGTAGGAATTGATGACCTAGTAGAACATAAAAAGCATCGAGCCCTAATTACCCACCAACCTCAAACTATTTTATTGCACGAACATCAAACTATTTTATTGCACGAACATACTCCACATCAACAGATCGAGGGAAAAAAGGCTATTTTCATGGCATAGAATAGATTGGGAGGCGAACGGAGAAGCATATAATACCTCGCCGGTGGGCGCAAAGCAGGCGGAGATGTAGTTCTCATCCATCCAGTACTGGAGATCCCCGATCCAGAGCGTCCTGACCTCGTTGGGCCCCGTGGGGGCCAGGGCCGGGGCCGGGGCCGCCTGCGGCGGCGCCCCGTAGTACCCCGCCTGGGCCGGCGGGGCTTGCCCGTACGCGGCCTGCGGCGGGGGGGGAGCCTGGCCCCACATCTGCGGCGGTGGCGGAGCCTGCTGATGCGGGGCGGCGCGTACTGCTGCTGCGGCATCGGGGGAGGGATGGCGCCCCACTGCGGCGGCGCGCCTCCGCCGGCCGCCGCCTGCGGGGGGCGGCGGCGGTGGGGCCATCCCTGGCTGTTGCTGCGGCATCATGGTGGTGGCGGCGGCGGGAGGGGATTGGGGTGGCGCCGCGAACCCTAGGCGGCGGCGGCGAGGAGGAGGAGATGGCGAAACGGGGTTTGGAAGCTTTGGGATGGATTGGGATTGGGATTGGGATGCGTGTGCAAGCGCGTGAGATTTTTTTTTTTATGCGTCGTTTGTGACTCTGTGGGTGGGGTAGGGTAGGGTGAGGTGAGGTGAGCCGGGGCGATAGAGCAAAGCATGTGGGCTGGGCTTAACCAGCCGTGTGCCCGTGTGCGGTGCGCTTGCTGGTAGCCGGCCCAGATTGCGCTTGAAATAAATAAAATAAAAAGAAGAAGAAGTCCATTTGTCTCAAGTCTCAACTATAGCTGGAGTCAGATTTTTCCTCCCTTAACCATAAAATTAGGTATATCATCTCTCTTAATTTATCAATATATAACGCTGTGTTCTGTCTTCCCGAGCGGTTCCAATGATGGTTTCTTCCTACGTGGTGTTACGTGTTATTATGGTGTTTTCCAGTAAACAAAAGATAGTAAAAAAAATTGGTGGGAACTACACAACATGTACACCTCACCTTCCCTTTCCACGCCCTCTCTCTCATCTCTTCCTCCATGGGGAGGATGAGCTCGAGCAGCCGGCGATAAGGCGGAAGCGAGCTAAAGATGAGCTCGATGGGGATCTCGGTGGCGCGACCGAAGCGACGTTGGGCTTCTCTCCTCGCCCTACCTCACCTCGGTCACGAGGAGCATCCACCCCGTGAACATGTTGAAGACAACGGACGTGACGCAGAGTGGCATTGTGCCTTGCATCAAGCAAGTGTCAACTAGCTTTATTGCGCCCAACATCAGATTAAATGGTCGCTCAAGTACAAGGAAGCAAGTGGCAATGAGTAGCGAAATCTAGGGGAGAGAGGTCAGCCGCTGCCAATCCCATCCTCTGTGTCGGGAAGGAGGTCAACTGCTGCCATGGAGCTCATAGGCATTGCCAATACCCGCCAAGAGGAGCTCGAGAAAGGGAAGACTAGGAACTGGTTGATATGATCAGGGCGTCTGGCAATGGTTCCTCAAGTACGTGGCAACGGTGGGTGAGGTGGGCCCCTCCACTGGGCACCACTACTCCTTTGCAAGCGTCAGTGTTTCCTTCTCCATGCAATGCCCGGTGACCTTTGCCTCCACCTCTATTGATTGCAACCTTGGATCCGGGCAAGCCAGTAGTTGGAGAAGGGATGGGAGAGCAAAGAAGACAACACCGATGATGGTGAGGAGAGAAAGACGAAGACATACGACCCTCGAGTGGCCATATCTGGCTCTCGTCAACTGTCAGCGCCCCCACAATGCGATGAGGGGGTAAAACCTTGTTCTATTTTTCTTCCTCCATGCGCTCCTGCCATCAAGACCAAGCTAGAGAGGAGAGCTCTCATCCTTGATGTGATGAGGTTGCTGGAGTTGTGGCTATTGGATAGAGAGGGACGGTGGATGGAAGGTGAAAGTATTCTCGACAGATGTGTCCCATCGAATTTATTATTATTTTTGTTGACTAGACAACCGTCGTAATCCAACGTAGCACTATGTAAACGCCACATCGGAGGAAAACCGTCATCAAAAACCACTCGGGAGGCAGAATACAACGGTATTGATAGTTGATGGTTGTGTTGTACCCAGTTTTACAGTTAAAAGAGTAAACATAGACTATAATGTAGGGAGGCAAATTGGACTTTTTCAAAAAATGTCTACCCATGTTGATATATTCAAGACCTCTTTAGACGAAACAAATATAGGTAGAAATTTTACGTGATTTATGTGAAAAATCTTGTAAATCCTCATGTTTTAAATAGTCTTTAGCAAAGACCACTATAGCAAAATAAAATAAGGTGGTAGGCACAAAGGAGACACAAGAGAAGAAGGAACACAGGACATGTGTCTCACTAGGGTAGCAAGTCATCGCGATGAGTATCGTTAATTACCAAACCGCTTGTGCTGTTGAGGCATTGACATATGTGGTATATACATGTCACTGGTTCAACGTACGGCACATCCCGTTATGGTTGAGGGTTTGTTTTCAAGGTGTTGGAGAAGAGTCATTTGTACATGGGGAATGGAAATGACATAGAACACATATTCAAAACAATCATATATCTACATCTATATCTAATTAAAAAATACGTAAGATTTTCGTAACTTTTTTCATTTTCTCTGTTTTCTTTATCCGTTTTTCCTTTCTTTCCATCCGCTTCTTTTTTTCCCGTTTTTTCATCCGTCTATTTTTCTTTTTTCCTTTTTTTTCTGTCCGCTCTTTTCGTTTTGTTCATTTCCCTTGCGTTTTTTTCTTGGTCTTTTTTTTTCTTTTCCATCCGCTGATTTTTTATTTTTTTGTCGCTTTTTTGGTTTTTTTCCATCATTTTTTTGTCGCTGTTTTTTTAAGTTGCAGTATGTTTTTTCGTCGCAACATCGATCTAGCTCCCCATGCGTTCCCTCCTTCAAATGATTACAAAAATTGATTCCACACTATTCCCTCATCATTTTCCTATTATTTTCCCTTCAATTCCGTTTTAACTCACCGAATTTAATCTCCATTTGAAATTCACCGTTTTTATCCCGAGTTTTGCTGATTCGCTCCGATTTTGATAAAAAAGAAAAGAGGAGATCGAGTGTATCAAAATTCCTCAACCAATTTTGGAAGATCGAGAAAGATTCAACCGGATTTGAGGAGGAGGATCGATTTTGGCATCGTACGGATACGAGACTGGCTTTCAGAGGTTGAAGACGATAGTCGGCTATGCGAACTGAACCTACACCTCGACTTCTGAATTGGGCCAAAGAGAGGCAGACCAAGCAGAGAGAGGCAACAGGCTGAACTGGGACTAAAAAAGAAGGAAGGAATGAGCTTTTGATCCGAAACTAAGGATTAAAATGTATAGTGATCCAAAAATATATTTACCTATTGCAATGCACGAGCATTTTTTTCTAGTCATTACATATATTAAGTATCGTACATATACAGTACAACCGTATATACTCGCAGGGAGCATATTACTGTACATGATAATTGCACAGGTTTACAAATTAAGCAGTTAATAACAGTCTACAAAGACGCTCAAACATGCAATTCTACACATTATCGTACAATGAATACTGAAGATAGCTACATAGATAGTATTGGGAAACAAATTTTAATTCCTCGAGTAATATTATCTCGTACATTTTTTGTCTCAAATTCAATTCAAACAGTTATAAAAAAAATGAAAAAATAAATAGTCTCATGTAATTTTTTTCTCCCAAATTCAATACAAATAGTTATAATTTTTTAATAAAATGTATAGTGACATTTATAGTCCACCAAAAATAAAATTTATATTCAAGTACCATTGAGAAAAAAATACAAATTCAGTGTATAAATAGTATGTTTTTTAATCGAGTTAAGTTTGTACCTATAAGATTTTGGGTAGGGTGGTTTATATATGTTGTATTAATATTGTAAATTTTTTTGAGAATTTTTCATAATTAGATGATTTTAAATAAATAGGGCATGTTCCTGCAAGATATCAAAACAATTTCCGATATAATATCCTTATTGTTTTTAATTTTTAGTACCCTATGTGTATCAGACTATCAGCAGGATATCGGTACCACGGTTTTGTATCTAGATACCATGCTGAAGTCTTTATTATTTCTGTAATTTTTTTATCCTAACCAATACCTTATTATTAGTACTTGTTGATTTTAGTACCTCTATTTGGGCGCAGTGATCACCCTTCTCTTGGACACATCTTGCCGTGCACCACGTGGATCTGCTTATTGTCTTCGTTGTCCATGAATTTCTTCAACTCCTCCGATTCGTGGATCGTGAGCAGCTCCAGCTTCGGCAGATTCACCGGGAATCTGTTCAGCTTCCCGCAATGGAAGACGGACACGTGTTGCAGCCGCGGCAGCGCGCCGCCCTGGCTGCCGTCTCCGACGACGTCTCCTCCCTCTCCGGCCGCCGCCGCCACGGTGCACTCCGTTAGCTTGTCTAGGCTGGTTAGCTGCATCTTCCTCAGCTTGGGGAACCCACCGGCGGGGAACTTCATGTAGGGCTTGACGTAGGATGCCTCGTCGAGCACGAGCTCGGTGAGGTTGGGGAGCTTGGCGAGGACGTCAATGAGGAGTTGGTCGCATTCTGATCTGTGCAGCTCGAGCTTGGCGAGGTTTGGGAGCAGGTAATGGTGGTGGTGGTGGTGGTGGTGGTGGCTGGCTTGCAATGGCGGCGGCGGCGGCGGCGGAGTCGTCACCTTGCCACGTAGCTTGAGGTACTCAAGCTGTCTCAGGCCAAGCATGGCGAGGAGATCCCAGAGCGGGAGCGTCGTCACGGCGTCGTCCGCCGCCTCGAGGTCCAGAGACCGTAGGCATTCCAGCCCGGCCAGAGCTGACGACAGCGGCTCGCCGGCGGGGGCGGCGGACACGTTCCACGCCATGAGCGACCGTAGGCTGGTCATCTTCACGATGGCGCCGCCGCCGCTCCGAGCCCACCGGCCCCACGCCACGCCGTGGAGCGTCTGCAGGTCCGGGAGCACGGCGCGCTCGTCCGGCGCGGACCAGGCGGCGAGCCGCCTCGCCATGACGTGCCGGAGCGACGGGTTGCGCCAGAACCGCCACGGCACTGCCTCGACGTCCGTGTGCGCCACGTCCAGCGTCTGCAGGTTCCGGAGCCTCTTGACGGAGCTCGGGAGGTGCTTCATGGCGGTGTGCGAGAGCCCCAGATACCTCAGGTGGATCAGCCACCCGATCTCCTCCGGCAGCGTCTGCCGGTGCGGCAGCCGCACGCCTTTCAGGTCCATCACGCGGAGGAACCTCGAGCCATGGACGGAGAAGGTGGGGGCGCGGCCATTGATGAGCTCGAGCGCTCTCTGCCACACCGCGACGTCGGCGGCGTCGGCGGCGCGCTCCGGGATGTCGCAGAGGAGGGTGTGGAGCTTGGGCGCCTCGAGCATGACGGTGAGGTCGGTGTCGTAGGTGTTCCGGAGCGCGAGGCGGCGGGCGGCGCCGTTGGAGAGGCCGGCGGCGCCGCTGTGCACGTGGAGGAAGTTGGTGTCACGCGCCTCCGCCTGGGCGAAGTCAAGCACCGCCTGGTGGACGCTGACGGCGGCGACCTTCCCGCCGGCGGCGTCCGTCTCGACCAGCTGGACAAGGCACCGGGAGATGAGCTCCTTGAGGCACTCCTCGCCGTGCTCCTCGATCGTCTGCCCGTTCTTCGCCTGCAGTAACCCCTCGGCGACCCACAGCCGGACGAGCTTCCCGGCGCAGATCGGCGTCTGCGCGGTGAAGCCGGCGAAGTAGAGGAAGCATGGCTTCAGATGCGACGGCAGGTCGTCCATGCACACCGTCAGTATCTTCTCCATCGACGTCGCCATCTGCTTCTTCTTCTTCTTACTCACTTGCTCCGTCGATGCCTCCGGCGGCGTCTGCTCCGGCGATGTCGGCGGCGGCGGCGTATCATCAAGGCTATGAATCACGGCCTCCCATTCATCCTCCTTCTTGGACCTGAAGAGTCCGGCGAGCAAGACGATGTTGAGCGGCAGGTTGGAGCCTTTCGTCATCGAATCCACGAGACTCTTGAGCTGCTCCATCTTCTTCGGATCCACCTCCCCGTGGCCGTACACCCTCCGGCAGAACAGATCGGCGGCTTGCTCGGGCCGCAGCTTCTCGAGCTCCCTGGTGCGGAGGCCGCCGCCGCCGGCGGCCACGGATTCCTGCGACTCCTCTCTGATCTTGACCAGCGTCGTGACGAGCACGCAGCTGCCGGCGAGGCCGCCGGGGAGCGCGGCGAGGAAGAAGGCCCACTCCTCCTTGCTCCGGACATCGTCGAGCACGACGAGGTACCTCTTCCCCTGGAGCGCACGGGAGAGCCGCGCCTTGACGAGCATCTCCGCCTCCACACCTCCCCGTCGCATGTCGGCGGCGGCGGCGGCGGCGAGGTCATCGTCGTCCTCCTCCTCGGCGTCGCCGGAGGAGGCGTTGGCTTGGCGGATGACGTCATGGAGGAGGTCGACGAAGCGGAACTTGTGGGGGACGTGGACCCAGGCGGCGCAGGTGAAGTGCTTCCGGATGCTGCTCTTCCGGTAGAGGTAGCTCGCCAGCGTCGTCTTGCCGATGCCGCTCTTGCCGGTGAGGTTGATCACCGTCCTTTGCCGGGTCTGGTCCAGGACCAGCCTCTCGATTTCGTCGTAGTCTCCGATCTTAACCAGGTTGTCTTCGATCTCGAGCTCAGTCAGTGAAGACCTGTATATGAATATAATAGTCAAAGAAAGTCAATTTACATGGCTTAGAGCAAGTTTAATATTACATCAATTTCACGTTACAAGTCATTTAACTTTTTTACTAATTAAATTTAATTAAGTTTGATCAAGTTTATA
The DNA here is from genome assembly GCA_000573905.2 of Oryza punctata. Classification (NCBI taxonomy): domain Eukaryota; kingdom Viridiplantae; phylum Streptophyta; class Magnoliopsida; order Poales; family Poaceae; genus Oryza; species Oryza punctata. The sequence continues at coordinate 30,854 of AVCL02000033.1, read as the reverse complement.
AAAAAATTAGCAACATCTAAAATATCAAATTAGTTTTATTTAATCTAACATTAAATATATTTTGATAATATGTTTGGTTTGGGTTGAAAATACTAATATAATTTTCTATAAACTTGGTTAAACTTGAAGAAGTTTGACTAGAAAAAAAAGTCAAACGACTTATAATATAAAACAGAGAGAGTAGTAAAGTTTACTATCAGCTATCTCAACATATATAATAAATTAGTTATAAGGTTGATTTCAAATATTCTTCTCCGTTATTTTTCTCACTAATATATTTAATGTATTTGTCTTGAAGCATGTGTTAAGTTAGCTCTTGCATTAAAATCAACACCCTTTATTTTTTACTATCTCTCTCCTCTACATAAGTTTATAGTAAGTTTATAGCTCACTCTTATCCTTGCTCTTATAGTTGTATAAGTGCGGATGCACTCGTATATTCTGTGTTATTTTCTAATGAATATACAGATTTTACCTCATTTTTTATTAATATGAAAACTAAATTGTTTTGTTTAATGTACCCGTACTTAATCGTATAATGGGACCTATAGTCTATAGGTGGCTAATTGAGCAGATCGGTCTAGCACGGTACGGGTCTCACCATGGCACAATACCTATAGCGGGCCATGTCATGCCCACCCACGTGCTAAGGCCTCGTCAAAGCATACTCCAAGATTGGCATAGCCAAATATTTTTATTTACATTAGCTATACTTTCAATATTTAACATTAATATTTTAGTGAAAAATAAAATGCATAAAGATTATTAGAAAGAACTATCTTATATATGTCAGTTTTATTTGCTTATATATGAGAATATATTTAATTATATACCAGTCAGTGTATTTCTTGCGGTGAGGTTTGGAGGCACAGGGCAGCTTCTCGAGGTTGCACTCCTTCCGCTGCTGCTTCATCTGCTCGATCCGCTTGTTGATGTCCTCGATACCGTCGAATATGGCGTGGCGGGCGAAGACGCCGGCGACGGAGTGGCGGAGCCAGCGGAGGAAGGAGGGGAGGTCGAAGCAGCCATGGCAATGGAGCTCCCCTCTGTGGACGAACTCCTCGAGGAGGTCCTCGGCGTCGTGTGCCAGCTCCCGCGTCTGCCGCACCCACACCTCGATGAGCTCGTCGCAGGCGGCGGCGCCGCCGCCGGCGCCGGAGGGGGAGGAGGAGGAGCCGCGGCGCTTGCGGTCGGCGTCGCGGAGGAAGGTGCGGAGCCAGTCAAGCTCGTGGCGGAGGTCGAGCACCTTCTTCCCGACCTCCGTCTGCAGCTTCAGCTCCTGCGCCGCCATCGACTCCAGCTTGTCCACGGCGAACTTCACCACGCCCTCCGTCATCTCCGGCGATCTCTTTGCAGCAGTCTAGTGCTCGATCGATCAAGCTGATCTTGATGTGAGGCAGAGCAGAGGCCATCGTTGCACCTTTATATAGAGGAGAGGGAAGACGCTAGGGTTTAGCTAACTGGTGCTTGTGGAAACACATTATCGTAGCTGCTTCTGGGTTTGGGTTTGGCTATTGAGGACGGAATATTAGCGCATGCAACACGCTGTTGCCTTTTTCTCTTGAGAAAAAAATAATTAACACCATTATTTATTCTGACTAAATATGCGAATCCATATGGGACAGCTATTTTTTAATATATATTTACTGTAGTTATCATTGGAGTAAGGTAATCCACATTATTGTGCCATACCAATGAGCTAATACAAGACCTAACCATATACATTATTGGCATTATCCATAAGACATTAAAACACTAAAAACCTTAAAAAATAAAATAATGAGATAAAGCCTACATGCACACTAAAGAGGATGAGAATAGCTTAGGATATGGTGGGAACCATCTTAAAGTACATTTTTTTACATAAATGTAAGACCTATTTGTTAACGCTAAAATTTGGTAAGATTCTTAGTGGATTCGATTAAGAAAAGAGGTCAATTAACCGATGGAAATTTATTTAGAAAATACCAAGTTCAATAAGGAATCATGAAGACCACGGTATGGTAGTTTAAATCTATCTACTAATTAGGTAGGGTTTAGTAGTTTTCCTTTTATATTTAGAAAGTGTTTATCTAGTGTCTGATTAGGACTTGTATTTTTTCCCTTTTATCTTTAGGAGACTTGGGTCGTGTTCGATATGTACTAGTATCTACCCATGCGTATAAATATGTACACCTGGATTCTTTGTAATTTATCTCTCGATCGATCAATATAGCTACTCTCGGCGCATCGCCACCTAATTTTTCAAGGTTTTTACTTACAACTGGCGGAACTTAGCGTCTGACACGGGGCTGCATCAGCTTTGATTTTCGGCGAAGGGGTAAGTCCTAAGTTTCGCTGATCCTGGTAATTGTATCAGCTACATTGGTGTTGTTAAAAGTTGCATCGCTTCGATCTCTTGGATCGCGCTGGTTCAGTTGGTATATTTGCATACCTATTTATCATATATCTTAATTAGTCTAAGTCGATTATTCAATTTACTTGTATCGATCAGATCTTTTCTAAGGTTTTGCTGGTATTGGCTAAATTGTTTTGCCGATCTAAATTAGCTAAGGTATCCACCATCCTGAAAATTAGTCAAAGACTTGACTGTTTAGACTTTATGCTTCTTTGCATACTATGCAATGCATCATCCCTAGCAGTGCTTAGAATCATAAAGACTAACCTGTTTTTATTATAATAAGGGTTTCATCGGGGTTTCACAGCCGATGAGTTATATAGACGTTGCATCAACTTATAAGGATTACATACAAGTTGGATTTAGCCGATCGTAACAAAGATTTCACTAATTATCTAATCATTTCGATTTGATGACATCGGGACACCAGCCGATTGTTGATGATGAAATTTGGCAAGCATATGAATCGGAAATGGGATCCAATTCGAAGCGGGTTTGAAGATATGCGGGATTCTCGGAAATAGAATGCGCATCGGCTGGAGGACTGCATCGGCTGATATTGGTTACATGATCAATGTCGGGTTCGAAAGAATGATTGCAATGATGTTGCCAAGCAAGGATGGAGTCCAAGATTAGCAATTGTATCTATTAATTAGGATTTTATATAATTTTCTTATAGATATTTTGGTAAGAGTCCGCCTAAGGGACTTGTTCGTTAGTTGTAGTTGTATTAGGATAATATGAGTGGTGTCCATCACGGACAAGTCTGTATTTTCGGGTATAAATATGAGCCCGAGATCTTGTAAATAATTAACACCAGTTCAATCAATCTCGACGCATCGCCAGCTCTTTTCGTTTCATTGTTTCGACGAGTTCTTGCTGTCGAGTCGAGCTGCATCGGTTTCGATCTTCGGCGAAGAAGTAAAACTTATTATGGCGGTTTGCATTAGTGCTTATATCTTTATGACACTCTAATTCTATCTTGTGAATCTCCGCGTTATCATATAGATTATATAATTTAGATTGACAATGCTATCTACGTGCATCAGCTTATCTCTATCTAGGGTTTTATCGATAACGGCTAGATTGACTTGTTGGTTTAAATTATGTAATATATCTTCTACCATCCCAAAAAGGCAACCATCGGCTTGATTGTCTAGATATTATGCTTCTTTTCATACTTGATGCTGCATCAGTTAAGTTTGACCTACTAAGTCGTGTTTAGAATCATAATCTCTAGCTTGCTTTATGGTTGTTAATAAGGATAGTATCGGGGTTTTAGCCGATCTTACCTCGTATAATTGTTTTACGTAGTTTCATACTTTGTTTAATATGTTATATTTGCTCTTTATATCAAGATCTAATCTAATACAAATATATTGGACTTACCACCAATATGATTGGTGATAGTTAGATATATTTGTTGCAAGAGAATATCCTTATAGCCGATAAATGCTTAAATCTGGACATCGGCTGTAATATGAATACATATAATCGTTATTTCATGTTATTTTAGACTTGGGCAATTTATACTCTCTCGGTTAAGTCCGATCTATCCCAATTGCTGATTTCTAAAGTAATATTGATTTATAGATTATATAATACTGATATTTACAGCCGATGGATCAAGTTTAGGGTTAGTTTGTCATCGAATATGCCTTACAGCCGATTCACCCTACACTACATCGGCTAAGTTACATCACGATATGGCATCGGCTTCCTAGCCGATCGATTATCATTTACTAATAAAACTTGCATGTTTCATCTTGTTGATTGCAGGATCAAATCAACTAGCACGCCCTTGAACCCGAAAGCAAGTTTTGGACCTGCACTAGAGTAAAGCAAATCTTTCAGGCCAGTGTGTGTTTTTTGCATCAACACCGATATATGCTTAACCTTCGAATCAAGCAATTATTCTATCATATTACTATTAGCCGATTGGTTTCTATTTGATTATATTATTGTTTCATTACATTATCATCGATTGTATTTATATTATTATCTACATTGGATATATAGCTGATTGTTCAAAATCCTATCGACATCGGCTGGTATCGCTCTATCGTCTCGTTAGCCGATCGACTTTTGGTGATCAATATATTTATCTACCTTATCAGTTGCAGGATCAAACTAACTGATACACCCGTATCTCATTAATATTTTGGACCTGCACTAGAGTTAAGCAGACCTCTTAGGTCAATTTATGTTTTTTTGTATCAACACTATCTTAACATCTATTCTTGCCTGAAATATTGTGGCCATGGACATAGGGTATGGTGGTACTTACCTTATTTCCACCAAAAACTTAAGCATTGTTGTTGCCCTAACGACATGGGATGCACGTATCCGCATATACTCTTACCTCTGTGCATGTAGTGTGAATATGCAGTGGTATTATATTATGACATCGCGTGGGTGTATTCCATGTAATAAAAAATAATTGGATTAATGCCATTATAATTTCTTAGTTTAAAAACAGGTCATCTCACTACTATAAAAGTGATTTTTCTGTACGAGACCCCATGATTTTTGCAAACGGACGGCGTCTGCAAAAATCGACGGTCATTTTCCCATACGGCTGTTTAAGTGGCCCGTATGGAAAAATCGATTTTCCCATACAGGCCTCTTAAGAGGGCCGCATGCAAAAATGAGCTTGCGACTCACTTAAGCGCCCGTATGGAAAAATCTTAAGAAGCCGTATGCGAAAATAAAATTTGAAAAAATTGAAAATTTGAAACTAGTTTATCTTACTCATATAAACTCCAAATTAGATGATTTTTTTCCCTAAATGTTTCTAAAATTATGCTCTTTCATGTTATTATGTTCTTACTGCTATTATTTTGACCATTTTTTCTTGTGACTTTGTTTTATCAATTAAAAATTTGAATTTCAAAACTTCAAATAATATTTTGAAATAGTAAATGATTTCAGCTGAAAAAGTCATCAATAATAAAGTTGTATAACTCATCAAGATCTATAACTTCTATTTTGATCATTTCTTCATCCGACAAAGTGATCGTAACATATCCTTAAAATTTGCATATCTCTCTTATAGTTTATAAAGCTATAAGAGATATGTATATTTTCTGAACAATGTTACAAATCACTTTGTCGGATGAAAAAATAACCAAAATAGAAGTTATAGATCTTGATGAGTTATACAATTTTGTTGTTGATGACTTTTTCAGTTGAAATCATTTAGTATTTGAAAATGTTGTTTGAAGTTGTTATATTTTGAAATTCAAATTCAAACTATTCAAACAAAGTCATATATAAAAATGACCAAAACAAAAGTTGTAAATCTTGATGAGTTATACAACTTTTTTATTGATGACTTTTCCATTTGAAATTATTTACTACCTGAAAAATTATTTAAATTTCTTATATTTTGAAATTCAAATTTTATATAGTTCAATCTTAATGAGTTCTGCAACTTTTCTTTTGACAACTTTTTCATTCGAGTTAATTTAGTCCATAAAAATTGATTTAAAGTTTAAATAGCCGCACGGAAAAAAATTCGATTTTTGCATGCGGATGCTTAAGTGGTCCGCATGTAAAAATGCTCCATCATTTTTACATGCGGTCCTCTTAAGATACCCGCATGCGAAAATCAATTTTTGCATGTGGATATCTTGAGGATCGGCATTCCCTATCTACCGGTTAAAATTTTTTCACCCCCACCTCTCAGTACTCTCTCTCACTTATTTTATCCCCTCAGTCCTCTCCTCTCTCAATCCTCTCTCTCTCACTCACTTTCTCTCTCTCTCACTCACCGAGAGCGGCGCGGGACGGGCAGCGGCGACGGGCGGGAGCGGCGCGGCGGGCGGCGGCGGCGCGGCGCGCGGTGGGCGGCGGTGGGCTAGAGCGGCAGCGGGATCGACGGCGGAGGGGGAGCTCGACCGGCGGCGCGCGTGGAGGCCGGCGGCGCCGCCACCTCCCTCCACCATCGCCGGCACCAGATCCCCCACGAGGAGGCCGGCGGAGGAGGCGTGCAGCGACTCGCCCGCGCGGATCTGGGGACGGCGGCCCTCCCCCGCGCGGATCCGGGGACGACCGCTTTCCCCCCACGCGGATCCGGCGGCGGCGCTTCCCCGGAGGCGTCAGTGGGCGAGGGCCACGGTGGGGGCGGGCGTGGGCGATGGCGGCGGCTCTTCCCCACCCGGATCCACCGATGGCGGCGGCGACTAGAGGACGATGACGACGGTGGGCCGCGGATCTGGCGCGAAGGACGGCGGGGATCGCGGCGGTGGTCTCGGGTGGTGGATCCAGTGCGGAGGACGGCGGCGGTGGCGGCGGCAGTCTCGGGCGGCCGTGGTGGCAGTGGATCTGGGCGGCTGGCGACGGCGACGACGGGAGCGGTGGCGGTGGCTGCACCGAGCTCGGGCGGCGGCGGCGCTAGGTTTTTTTTGTTTTTTTTATTTTTTGAATTTTATTTTTTTTTCGTGATTTTTTCTCTTTGCATGCGGTCAGCTTAAGCGTCCGCATGCGAAAATCATGCGAAAATCGGATTTTCGCATGCGGTTGCGCTGGCCGCTTGCAAAGATCGCAATCTTCGCATGCAAAGATCACAATCTTCGCAAACGATTTGGCTCATGTGGTTGGGGCAACCGCATGCGAAAACCCTTCTCGCCCGTTTGCAAAAACCCTTTTTTAGTAGTGTCTCTTTGTATGCACATTGTGGTGTGCCATAGTAGTACGGTATAAGGTCATGCCCTTATACCGTTCTACTATAGTGTCCACTCGGATTATATATGCGTAAATAAATGCTTGTGGTGGTCTCATGAAAGGTAGACACAAAAAAATTCATATGATGATTATTTGTGGTACTTGATAGGAAATATTTATATTTCCTGATTAGGTTAAAAGCTTCCTCCATCCGGTTCTATAATTTTGATGTTTTACATAAAGACATGATCTCCCAAAAGTATATTTGATTATAATTTTTATTATAATATCTATAATAAACAAATATTTCTTTTTATTATAGTACTTTTTTAAGACTAATCTATGTTGTTATAGTACCTTCAAACTAAATATCTTAAAGTTATTGATAGTCAAAGCTCTAACAATTTGACCTCAACATTGTCTACAACATCAGGTAAGAATTACGGAACCAAATAGTATATAGATTCTTGAAGGCTACTATTTGATATCACAAATGTTGACTTTTTTTAAGGCTACATAAGGCCTGTTCGGCTAGCAATTACCGCGTCTGCTCCGCAGCTAGCTGCAGCCGTGCATAACGAGCGTTGCAACCGCAGCGCTGCCGCATAAATGGCTTCTGAAGACACCAATAGACTCATAATTAAGGGAATCGAATGAAATCCCTCTCGAAGGGCCCTTTTCTACTAGTATGTTACATCAAATATTATGATCTAGTGAGATAAATTAACATAGAATTGTTTTTTCCAATGTTGTTTAGATTGACTTATGTATCATATTCATTATTATCTAACAAAATTAATTTTAAAAGTATTCACTACTTAAAAAACAATTTTTCATGGCGTCACCCTATAATTTTCGCTGACATCTAACGAGGGGTGGGGGGCTACGGACCGCCAGCGAAAACTGATTTTCGCTGGCGGCTGCACTAAGAGGTACGCCATAAAAAAACTCTATTTTTCGAGGCAGACCTCTTAAGTATCCACCAGTGAAAATAGCGTTTGTTTTCGCTGGTGATAGGTAAAGAGCACCGCTGCAAAAAAATTTTTGAGGTGAATAAAATCAACCGTGTGCCCCCACTGCCCACCATCGCCTCTCTCCCTTCTGCCAGATCCAAAATCCCTCTCTCTCTCTCTCTTGATTCGGTGGGCGGTGGGGAACAAGGTGGCTCGGCGGTGGCGCGGGGTGGCGGTGCTCGGCCGTAGCGGTGTGGGGGAGGGGGTGGCTCGGCAGCGCGCGCGGGGTGGTGGTGATCGGCAACGGCAGCGGCGCACACCTCGCGCAAAAGCGGCAGCTGCAACAGTGGGGAAGGGGTGGCGACCGACTGCGGCAAAGGAGGAGGTGACGGCGTGGTGGAGGAAGAGGATGACGCGGGCGGTGGATCCAGCGGCGGGGAGGCCCTCGGGCGGATCCTGGTGTCGGCGCACAGGCGGATCTCGGCGATGGGCGGATCCGTGGCGGGGATGCACCCGGGCGGTGGATCTCGCTGGGGCCCAAATCCAAGCGCCGCTGATGGCTTCATCTCCTACCTTGCCGACCACACCCCTCACCGCGCCTTCGACCAGAGGCCCTCCGCCCACCCCGACGTTGACCTCGTGGCCTGCCCCACCACCGCCCGTGCCTTTGTCGCCGCCGTCCACCATGCACAAGTGCGGGCCGCCGTGCTCCTTCTGCTCCGCCGTGGGAGGGGCACGTGCGGGCAGTGGATCCGGCCTTCGAGGGGCATGGGCGGTGGATCCGACCGCCGGACGTTCGCGGGAGGGGCGCGGGTGACGGTGGGAAGCGCGCGGGCTTCGGCTCGTCCGTGGGCTTTGGCAAGCGGTGACGACTACCACGGTGAGGGCTGCGACCGAGCTTGGGCGAGGCGGACCTGCCTTCAGGTGGGCTCAGGACGATGACTATGGGCACGGGTAGCGGCTTCGGGCGTGGGCGGCGGAGCTCCGGGCGTAGGTGGCTGATCTGGTGGCGGGCGGTGACCTAGGGTGCAAATCCAGCTAAGTCCTCCCATCTCCACTGACGACCACTAGCAGGGCGCTGCGACGCTGCGATGATGACGATGCTGCAGCGCTGCGACGATGATGGCTGGCAAGGCGACGGTTGATGATTTCAACTGCATGTATTGATGTTTGGTTGTTGTAAATGGAGTGAAAATTGATGTAGTGTTCTCTAGAGGTGGATTTGAGTATGGATCTAATGTGGATTTGAATTGATTTGAATTTGGATTGGATTGAATTTGAAAATGCAGCTTTGGATGTTGATTAATTTTTTTTCTAGCAGTCTGGATATTGATTAATTTTTTTGGCAATCTGATGTTGATTAATCTTTTTGCCAGCGGTCTGGATACTGATTATTTTTTTTTGTCAAAAAAACCTCTTTGTTGGCGGTCCTCTTAAGGGATCACAGAAAATCAGTTTTCGTAGGTGGTCCTCTTAAGATTTGCCTGTGAAAATCGATTTCTACAAGCGGATCGCAACTACCAGCGAAAATCATCGATTTTCAATGACCTTTGCTTGCTGGCGGTTGTACCAGCCGCTTGTGAAAATTCATTTTGGCCACCTGCAAAAATTATTTTTTAGGTAGCGATTATCCAACAAGTTGAATAAATTGGTTTTGCCTATCAATTGAAATTAATTACCAATAGACCAAATGTTTCCAACAACAGATATATGTAATACATGTGACATTACAAAAATATTTTCTTTTCGCACACATGCATATATACTCCATCTTTTATTAGCAAAGTGTTGATTAAGATTTCTAAGTGAACAATTTCGATTTAGACCTTATAGCTAGCTAGCTAGCCTGCCTAGCCACATAATTAGATGCTAGCTTCTGCATGCATGCGTATATATGCAGGGCATAATGCGTTAATTTCATCTCTAGCTAGTGATTAGTCCCATCCATGCATTATGATCGTATAGATGCTGTTCCTTGTAATGTGGAGAGGTGATTTGTAGCAGAAGCTAGCTAGCTAAGCATCTGATTACACTTGTGTGTTGTGTGGCTGTCTTGCCGCACCAGATATCACAAAAAGGCAATAATAAGACATGCATGCATGCCTCTGTATAGGTCCCATGCACCAACGACCTAAGCATGCGGACCTAGCTATCCCACCAACACCAATTATTATTCCAGCTTTGATTCGGTTTATGTCACCTTTCAAGGCTCCTTTCAAACGCAATATTTTTTTTTAAAAAAAATACAGCAATAAGAAAAAAAGTAAGAATAAAATATCATACTCTCTCAGTTCTCAATTGATAATCATATTACAATAGTACACCAAGTACAAGAAAAAACTAATAATTCTCTTATACTACATGTACTTTGATAACAAACTCGATACATGCATCATCCCCACTATTTTATAGTCAATAACAAACCAAATCATTGTATATTGGTTGCAGAGAGTTATGTGCATGGATGCATGCACCAATATCCATTTACTCATATACACAAATAACAAATAAACTTAGAGAATTGATACTAATATGACAATCATTTAGGAATAATCTCAAAAATAATTATATGATGATTAATTAGGAATGGAGGGAGTACCTAATAGAGTACTATATGATTCTAAAACGCAGTGATATTTAAGAGGCAACCATACAAAATTTGAAGGAATTAGAGAGACTGTAAAATGGTAAAGAGAGGCAAAGTGCATTGGACATAAAGAAAATAAAAACATTATCAAGTATTCAAGTTAGGATCTCATGTGTTATTATTTCCCTATGAAATCAGGCGTAGAAGATGAATTCATAGTATTTTTGACGTTTTTATTCCTATGTTCTAAAAGTCCTCATAAGAAATAATTTCCAAGAACCGAATCCTCCAAATTACATATGAAATTCCCTAGAACGGAATCCTCCAAATTTCTATGAAATTCCCTCAATCCAGGGAAGCCCTCAAATATTATGCCTGCTAGCTTAGAGCACATATCTTAATTGTACCTTGATATAGATGGCTGTAAGTAGCTGGCATTAATTTTTGGCTATGTATTACCTCCGTTTTTTAATAAATGATGTTGTTGTCTTTTAGAATAACATTTGACCATTTATTTTGTTAAAAGTTTAGTGTAAATATGATAAAATATATGTCATACTTAAAGTTTCTTCAGTGCTAGAACATGTCATAACAAAGTAAATAATATTTATATAGTTTTTTAATAGAATAAACGATTAAACTTCACGTAAAAAGTAACAATGTCATGTATTAAAAAAAGAGGGAGTATTTGATGAGGGCACCACTCCTTTGATACACACAATACTCCTCAAGTTGCTATGCAAAGTCCAATCACTAGAGCTCGCGCCCGACAATTGAATTTACAGGTGAGCTTGTTCCTACGTACTCTTTATGTGATTTCGAGGATATATTGCTACCTAATGATTTAATTATGATTAGGAACTATGGAGAGGACCGTGGAGCACTTGAAGAGAGGCTGGGAGATGGACAAGGTCGTCATGAGAGTTCAAGCTAAGATGGAGGCCAAACTCATATTAAGTTTGAGTCCACCTCGGGTTTCAGGAGCAGTCTGCACTAAAATCGTCGCCCATGCATTCGGACTCTAATTTTTGACGTTCTACGTATGTATGGAAAGCTAGCGAGATCACCTTTCCAATGGATCTGGTCCCTCGTCAAAATTCCTTCCGAGTCAACAGGAATTGTCGAAACAAGACGTCCAAAATTTGTTCGGGGTCACCATCTTTGGGTCCGTTTGGCTGTGTATCGTGTCGGAGTCCAATAGGGACACGTCCAGGGGTCCAAGGCCGACCCTAGAACCTATATTTTAGTAGCCTTCATTGAGTTAAGGTTGGGTTTTTGCTTAGATTATTTCAGCCATTGCAGTTTCACTGCTAGTTCGATTTGTGGAACACCCAACTTTGAGATCTTAATCATTCATCTAAAAATGTAGTTGTAATCTACCTTGTTCTTGCTTGTGTTCTTCAATTCGCATACAGGGATTAGCCTTCTTGGCGAGGTCAACCGGGTAACGCACGGTTAATAACCAGATGAGACGTGTTGTTGCGATTGTAGGGTTTGGATCGTGTTGATCGGAAGACAGATCATGTGCCAAGTGTCCGCAAAATCAAGAGTTATCAATACATATCAGAAGATCGGAACCTAGTTCCACATCAGTATTATTTGAAAGCCCTCGACCCTCCTAATTTGAAAATGAAAAATAGTCAAAAGAAAAGGTTTTGAAGTAATCCCTTCAGGCAAGAAAATATTCAATGTATTTATCTTTTTTAGGTTACAACAAAAAAGTAAATTAAAATATTATAAAGAGGTTGTATTTGTTGTGATACGCGTAGGCTACGATAGCATAAAACAAATTTTTTCTACCGCGTAAACCAGGAACCATGCAAGTATGAGATCATAGATCGTTACCACTCGACGCGCTGTGCAGCGGAAGTATGCGCTAAGGAGCCGAAGGAATCCTCGCGATGTAGCGCGCGCCGATGTAGAGGAAGTAGTCGATCGCAGTTGCTTGACCTTCTCCTCCTCGTGCGTTCTTCTCGCCGTGCTCCCACGCCGATCAGCACCGCAGGACAGCGGCGCCTCCACCGGTATCCACACGTCCAGGGAAGGAACACCACGCGCAGATGTGCTAGCACCCGCGCGCGGCTAGGGTTTGCTCGTGGAGGGAAGTCGCGGCTAGGGTTTCACGTGGCGTGATTTGTTAATCCCGCCGGCCACACCCCCTCATGTATATATAGGGACCAAGTCCGGGCCTCCAAGGCCCATAGGAGTCCTACTCGGATCCCTATCCGAAATTGAGCGCATAATGGATCTCCATCCAATCCCTTCATTCCGGCCCCTTAAGCGTGCGACCCTGTAGGTTCATGCACACTCGGGTGCAACCCGAAAACTCCTTTTCGGTCCACGTGTCAACAGCGGCCCCTAGCAGAACGTATTGACCCACCGAGCATACATAAAGATCATATCGGCTGAACCTTTAGTGTTTACTTGTATGAATCCCTTTGCCTCACGATATCGATTAAGCTCAAGGCTAGATATGTGCCATCCTCTAATAGCTCAATCATTCACTCGATCCTGTGATAGATTATATAACCTGCGATTGACTCCTCAATCACTTTTGGCATGGCCATGCACTTCCATAATCTATAACGTCGAGGGGCCCAGAGATATCTCTCCATAGGAGGGACAAATCCCATCTTGATTATTCATATCCCACTACATGTTTCATAACACACCCGAAGACTACTTTTATAACTATCCAGTTACGAAATAGCGTTTAGCAGTCCCTAAGTAAGTCACTACACATGTTGGAAACCATGATAATCTCAGGTCTAAGAATTCTATACCAACACTAATCGAGACCACTGATGGCACTACACAAATAGTTCTTGCGGTGTCTCATGTCGGGTCTATTCAACAACATGTTCCCCAACATGTGTCCACATTATCAATTTGGTATCTCCATACCATGATCCATGAGACATGATCATCAATCAATATATGTGCTGATCATTTAACCATATTTGTTCCACATATGATATTTGATCAGGGATCCTTTAGAAATAGCAACATATAATATAAAGAGTCTCATAAATGAATCACATATTCATTAACCAATAATGAGTTATCTATTTCAAGGAACAATATCAGATAAATATGTAAACATAGTATGTGATACAATCATCTCTATGATTGCCTCTAGGGCATATCACTAACAGTCTCCCACTTGCACTAGAGTCAATCATGCACGTATCTAATACCCATTGCACTAATGTGTGTCTCATGCTTAGGCTGAGGGAGTGGCTTCGTCAACGGATCTGCAACGTTCAAATCCGTGTGTATTTTGCATATCTTCACATCTCCTCTATCCACTATCTCGCGAATGAGGTGATACCGCCGTAAAATGTGCTTGGACTTTTGATGCGATCTAGGCTCCTTGGCTTGCGCAATGGCCCCACTATTATCGCAATAGAGATCCATAGGACTGAGAGCACTAGACACCACACCCAATTGAGAAACAAATTTCTTTATCCAAACAGCCTCCTTTGCTGCTTCAGAAGCGGCAATGTACTCGGCTTCTGTTGTAGAGTCAGCAACTGTATCTTGCTTGGAACTCTTCCAACTCACAGCGCCGCCATTCAGGCAGAACACAAATCCAGACTGCGATCTAAAATCATCTTTGTCGGTTTGGAAGCTAGCATCGGTGTAACCATTTACGACAAGCTCTTCCTCTCCTCCATAGACTAGGAACATATCCTTAGTTCTTCTCAAGTACTTTAGGATATTCTTTACAGCAATCCAGTGACTCTCACCTGGATCTGATTGGTATCGGCTTGTTGCACTAAGTGCATACGAAACATCTGGACGTGTACATAGCATAGCATACATTATAGATCCAATTGCCGAAGCATATGGAATCACACTCATCTTGTTCCGCTCATCAGTTTTTTGAGGACACTGATTCTTGCCAAGATTAATGCCATGTGACATTGGCAGGAAACCTTTCTTGGAGTCTTGCATGTTGAACCTTTTCAACACTTTGTCAATGTATGTACTCTGGCTTAATCCAATTAGCCTCTTTGATCTATCTCTATAGATCCTTATGCCCAGAATGTATGCTGCTTCCCCTAAGTCCTTCATTGAAAAACTATTTTTCAACGATGTCTTAACGGATTCAAGCATAGGAATATCATTCCCAATCAACAATATGTCATCTACATATAGGATCAGAAACACCAGCGCACTCCCACTATTCTTCTTGTATACACAAGGCTCTTCTTCGTTTTTGACAAAGACCAACGCCTTGACCACTTCATCAAAACGAATATTCCAACTCCGAGATGCTTGTTTCAACCCATAAATGGATTTCTGTAACTTGCATATCTTTTTAGCTGATTGTGGATCGACAAATCCCTTAGGTTGTGTCATGTACACATCCTCATCCAGATTTCCATTGAGGAAAGCTGTTTTGACATCCATTTGCCATATCTCATAATCGAAATAGGCAGCAATCGCTAAAACTATCCGAATAGATTTCAGCATGGCGACTGGTGAGAAAGTTTCATCATAATCAACACCTTGAATCTGTCTAAAACCTTTCGCCACCAATCGTGCCTTGTAGATGTGAACATTTCCATCTACATCTGTCTTTTTCTTAAAGACCCATTTGCACTCAATAGCTTTTACACCATCGGGTGGATCAACCAAATTCCAAACTTGATTGTCATGCATGGATTCTATTTCGGATTTCATGGCTCCAAGCCATTTCTCAGAGTCTAGTCCCACCATTGCTTCCTCATAGGTTGTAGGTTCATCATTGTCTAACAACAATATTTCACGTTGTCCTGTGGTTACTAACGCATACCTTGCAGGTGTACGCCGTATCCTTTCGGACCTTCGTGAAACCTGTGGTTCTATAACTGGTTCAACAACAACTTGTTCAACCTGTTGAACAACATCTTGCTCAACTTGTTGTGTGGATGTTGAAGCATTTTCTGGTAGTTCCTGAATTTCTTCAAGTTGCACCATGCTCCCACTATCCTTTCTTGAGAGGAACTCTTTCTCCAAGAAAACACCGTGTCGGGCGACAAACACTTTGCCTTCTTCCCGATTATAGAAATAATATCCTTTCGTTTCCTTAGGATACCCCACAAAGAAGCATTTATTTGATTTAGGCGCGAGTTTGTCTGATTGTAAACGTTTTACATAAGCCTCGCAACCCCAAATCTTTAGGAAAGACAAACTGGGACATTTCCCTGTCCATATCTCATATGGTGTCTTATCCACTGATTTTGATGGAACCCTGTTTAGTGTGAACGCTGCTGTCTCTAGAGCGTAACCCCAAAAGCTTAACGGGAGATCAGTTTGGCTCATCATTGATCGCAGCATGTCCAACAATGTACGATTCCTCCGTTCGGACACCCCATTCCATTGAGGTGTTCCTGGCGGAGTGAGCTGTGGAACAATTCCACACTTCTTTAGATGATTGCCAAATTCAAGGCTCAAGTATTCTCCTCCACGATCCGATCGTAGATACTTGATTGTCTTGCCCAAATGATTCTGTACCTCATTCTGAAATTCCTTGAACTTTTCAAAGGATTCAGACTTATGCCTCATTAAGTAGATATAACCATATCTACTAAAGTCATCGGTGAAGGTAATGAAGTACCCAAAACCACCTCTGGCTGTTGAGCTCATTGGTCCACATACATCAGTATGTACCAGTGCCAATGGTTCACTTGCCCTCTCACTTTGTCCTGTGAATGGTGCCTTTGTCATTTTGCCAAGTAAACAAGATTCATATGTCTCAAATGATTCAAAATCAAACGAGTGTAGAAGTCCATCTCTATGGAGCTTCTCCATGCGTTTCTCATTTATATGGCCCAAGCGACAATGCCAAATAAAAGTGGGATTCAAATCATTAGGACGTTGCCTTTTCGCATTAATGTTATAGACTGAACATCCATCAAGATTCACAGTGTACAAACCATTCATCATGAGTGCATGGAAATAGAAAATGTCATTAAAATAGACTGAACAACCATTGTCCACAGATCTAAAACCATAACCCTTTGCTTGCAAACAGGAAGCAGAGATAACGTTTTTACACAAAGCTGGAATGCAATAACAATTATTTAATTCCATAACTAATCCTGATGGTAAAGATAATGGCATAGTGCCGACCGCAACAGCAGCAACTCTTGCTCCATTGCCCACGCGAATGTCCACTTCGCCTCTTGCCAAATTCCTACTTTTTTTCAGCCCCTGCAACGATTTGCATATGTGAGCAACTGACCCGGTATCAAATACCCAAGAATCAGTAGAGGAAGTAGCAAGATTAATTTCTATAACATTAATACCTGAGGTGGAACTCTTTCCATCCTGCTGCTTTTGCTTGAGTTGCTCTAGGTATTTCTTACAGTTCCTCTTCCAATGACCTGTCTCCTTGCAAAAGAAACACTCTGCTTCCTTAGCGGGCCCAGTCTTTTGAACCTTGGCCTTAGAGTTGCTAGTACTCCCGATCTCATCGGATTTTAGCTTTCTCT
The DNA here is from genome assembly GCA_000573905.2 of Oryza punctata. Lineage (NCBI taxonomy): Eukaryota > Viridiplantae > Streptophyta > Magnoliopsida > Poales > Poaceae > Oryza > Oryza punctata. The sequence continues at coordinate 13,769 of AVCL02000033.1, read as the reverse complement.
TTTGACCACCTTTCTTGTTATTGGGCTTACGCTTATGCATTACCATCACATGGTTGGAGTTTTTCTTAATGCTTTCCTCGGCACCCTTTAGCATCCCATGCAGTTCGGCCAAGGTCCTGGTCATGTTGTTCATGTTGAAGTTCAATATGAACGGCTCAAAGCTGGGAGGGAGCGACTGGAGAATCAGATCAGTAGCCAACTCTTGGCTAAGGGGAAAACCAAGCTTTTCCAGACTCTCGATGTAACCAATCATTTTGATCACATGTGGACTAACTGGATTACCTTCTGCAAGCCTGCACGCAAACAAAGACTTTGAGGTATTAAACCTCTCGGCCCTTGCTTGGTCCTCAAACATGTTACGCAGTCCCGTGATTATGCTATGGGCATCCAATGCCTCATATTGCCTCTGAAGTTCAGGGGACATGGTAGCAAGCATGAGACAGCTTACATCCAGATAGTCATTCCGCCGCCTTTCATGATCCCTGCGTTGAGCAGCAGTAGCATTGGCAGGTAAATCAGCTGGAAAAGGCTCTTCAAGCACAAACTCTTTGTGCTCCTGTCTGAGAACAATTCTCAGGTTGCGATACCAATCCATAAAGTTGTTTCCATTCAACTTCTCTTTCTCAAGAATAGACCGCAAATTAAAACTGGGTGGTGCAGGAACTGCCATGATCTACAACAGAAATATATATGCAAAATCAGCACTATGTTTACATTTAATCTTTCATTAAACAATTTAACAAAAGATGCTCCCACTATGTATTGTGCAACAAAATTCCCTCTAATAACATAGTGAGTCGAGATCCTCATTTCAATAGTATCTAGTGAGCTTTGGCATCACGACTAGACAACTAATAAAATAGGTAAGCAACACCTTGCTAATCACATCCTATGTGACTCTCGTACTGTCAGGTGACATCTCCATGTACCAACCCAACCTATACTCCAAGGTCCAAAACCGTTTTGATAACCTTGTCAAGTAAACCAACAATCTCCGTATATAGATGTCTGACATCTATCCTATCTTATTATGATGAAAAAGTGACACTCTACTTTGGCAGACCCATCACTTATGATCACAATCGTGATAGGTACAATTATTGGAAGAGCATATTATACTTAATTTTTCTGAGGGAATCTATCATACTATGTCATCATATCAAATATACAACGGCAATAATGTAAGATAGATAAACATCATATGCTAGAACATTAAACTGTGTTGCACTATAATCCAAAGAGTGATGTGATCTCTACCCTCATGTAACTCAGTTGGTACATGTTTGACATAGAATCGAATTCTATTCATTAATATAAAACCCCAAACGAAGTATAAGGGGCGACGCACACGGGGTACACAGATCTCATCTACGATTCGCCATGTGAAAACTTTAACGGCGTAATCAAATTATGCCGAAACTGAGTCAATCTCATTGGCTCGTTTTCTCAATGGCGCGCGGTTCCAGCTGACATCGGACCATCCGATGAACGCAATTTCGCCCATCTATACCGATTGATCTCATCAACCCATGTGCCTATCGGTCCATCTCATGTTCCAATCAAGTAAGAACTCATCTACTATGTAATAGATCTCATCTACTACACCCGCATATCAACTATATGCATGGATCTAGATCACAAACTATACAAGATGGCTCTGATACCACTGTTGTGATACGCGTAGGCTACGATAGCATAAAACAAAATTTTTCTACCGCGTAAACCAGGAACCATGCAAGTATGAGATCATAGATCGTTACCACTCGACGCGCTGTGCAGCGGAAGTATGCGCTAAGGAGCCGAAGGAATCCTCGCGATGTAGCGCGCGCCGATGTAGAGGAAGTAGTCGATCGCAGTTGCTTGACCTTCTCCTCCTCGTGCGTTCTTCTCGCCGTGCTCCCACGCCGATCAGCACCGCAGGACAGCGGCGCCTCCACCGGTATCCACACGTCCAGGGAAGGAACACCACGCGCAGATGTGCTAGCACCCGCGCGCGGCTAGGGTTTGCTCGTGGAGGGAAGTCGCGGCTAGGGTTTCACGTGGCGTGATTTGTTAATCCCGCCGGCCACACCCCCTCATGTATATATAGGGACCAAGTCCGGGCCTCCAAGGCCCATAGGAGTCCTACTCGGATCCCTATCCGAAATTGAGCGCATAATGGATCTCCATCCAATCCCTTCATTCCGGCCCCTTAAGCGTGCGACCCTGTAGGTTCATGCACACTCGGGTGCAACCCGAAAACTCCTTTTCGGTCCACGTGTCAACAGCGGCCCCTAGCAGAACGTATTGACCCACCGAGCATACATAAAGATCATATCGGCTGAACCTTTAGTGTTTACTTGTATGAATCCCTTTGCCTCACGATATCGATTAAGCTCAAGGCTAGATATGTGCCATCCTCTAATAGCTCAATCATTCACTCGATCCTGTGATAGATTATATAACCTGCGATTGACTCCTCAATCACTTTTGGCATGGCCATGCACTTCCATAATCTATAACGTCGAGGGGCCCAGAGATATCTCTCCATAGGAGGGACAAATCCCATCTTGATTATTCATATCCCACTACATGTTTCATAACACACCCGAAGACTACTTTTATAACTATCCAGTTACGGAATAGCGTTTAGCAGTCCCTAAGTAAGTCACTACACATGTTGGAAACCATGATAATCTCAGGTCTAAGAATTCTATACCAACACTAATCGAGACCACTGATGGCACTACACAAATAGTTCTTGCGGTGTCTCATGTCGGGTCTATCCAACAACATGTTCCCCAACATGTGTCCACATTATCAATTTGGTATCTCCATACCATGATCCATGAGACATGATCATCAATCAATACATGTGCTGATCATTTAACCATATTTGTTCCACATATGATATTTGATCAGGGATCCTTTAGAAATAGCAACATATAATATAAAGAGTCTCATAAATGAATCACATATTCATTAACCAATAATGAGTTATCTATTTCAAGGAACAATATCAGATAAATATGTAAACATAGTATGTGATACAATCATCTCTATGATTGCCTCTAGGGCATATCACTAACAGTATTGGAAATATTGCTTTTAAGTACGTCTACACGGTCTAACCAACGAGCGCACATGTATGCCAAAAAAATTGGGGTGACTATAAATCTGATGTCCGATTTTTGAAAATCGGGTAGTTCTCACTGCTACTAAAAAAAATTTCACCACAATTTTTTTAAAAAAGTATACTATTTATTATCAATTTTAAAGGAACTTACATGTTTAAAAAATAACAAAAATGATGTTAATTAGTTAATTAATTGACTAAAGCCACATTCGCAGCGCCGCGAGTTCACATTTTTTCCACGCGAACTCGCGTACTAACTTCGCGAGCCCGTGTTTTTCCACGAGTTCGCGCACTCACCGCGCGAACTCGCTGCAAATTCGCACCCCTTGGCAATGGTATACTTCTGGCAATCCTTGATAACTGTGTATATTCATGTAAAACTAGTGAAGAAAAGGTATATTTTCATATTTGGTTCTTTTTCTCTTCTTAACCAATCATAATTTTCTTCCGTTAATTTCACATTATTTCTTAATACTCATGTTCAAGCCTAGAACTTCTTACATTTTAGGACAGAAGTAGTAGCTGCATAGTTTGAGTTTTGACAGCGTAATGAGGCTCGTTTATGTTTATCGCTATTGAACGAAATATAATTGATGGGATAAGTAGTACTTCAAAATTTTGTAGATAGATCTCCATTCCCTATGTTTATGGACAAAGGGACTACATTTTATGTTTGTTTATGATTACATGATGCATGCGTTGCACAGGTTGGATGGAGCGCGTGCTGTACAAACTTCCTCCTGTTACATGTGATATTTAGGATAAAATTTGGCCAAACTTTTAGAATTATGATTGTTAATAACAATAACTTGGTGAATGGTGACTACGTCAATGTCCAAAAGGTCACTTGTTGTGACAGAAGGTAATTTTCCTGTCGAGACATCCAAAGATTTCACTCAAATAGGAAGGGCGAGTGGTACAAATCGGATGTCCAATATTTTTACAAAACATTGGACGGTGTTGCACTATATGTTGAAAAATGTTTCACATGTTGCACTACCTGATAAAAAAATGTTTCAACTAAAATGTTTAGATGTTTCATCAATCGGGGAAAAATGTTTTCATCGCTTGAATGAAAATGTTTCAGGTCTCAAACATAATGTATCAACAAACTAAAACAATGAAACACAATCGAATCACACCAAGAGACATTTCATTGTAGCAATTGAAACATTAAGTTTCAATTACTGAAACATCCATGGATCTCACCCATCATAGGAAGAGAATATGAAACAACACAAAAAAACTTACTACAAACATTTCATTCGATAGAACGGAACATCCAAAACGTACTGGCTGAAACATAAAAAAATACTAGTATGAACTACTTCTTCGTCCTCTCCGGTGACCGGCCGTGGCCGGACTCAACATCGGTTTGCTATGGTCGTGCGCGCCACACTTGATAAAAGTAGGGGTCTGATTGTGCACAATCGAGGAAGCCAAGGCTGAGCTTGTCGCGCTGCTATTGAGGATGAGACACCGCTGTTGTCGTGCCGCGTGCTACCGTTGAGGAAGCTAAGGCTAAGCGTGCCGCTCTTGAGTAAGCTGAGGATGACCGCGAGATGCTACCATCAAGGACGAGAGCGAGAGGCATCCGCCTTCGAGAACGAGTGCGAGAGGCTGCCGCCGTCAAGGATTACCATGCCGCTGCCCGTGATGAGAAAGATGAGAGAGATATGAGAGAGATAAAGAAGAGAGAGGGGGAGAGAGGGGATAAGATTGGAGTGTGTGGTAGAGAAAAAGATGGGTTGTGGTGTCTGTTGACTGGTGAGATAAAGATAAAGATGGGGGAAATGGTTTGGTGGGACCCATGTAAATGGAAAGTTTGGGATTTTGTGTCGCGCGTGTCAAACGGATGATACAAAGCGTTTTCGAAATGTTTTTCCCATCCAATACCAGTCATTTTTTTAAACCATTAGATCTTGTTTTGCGATTTGTGCAAAGGGGGGTTTCGAATCACTTGTCTGCAGAGTTGCTGAAAGGTGTTGTCTCCATATTTTTCTATCCCGTAGAGGTGGAAAAAAGTCTATAGGTGCAATTTTAGCATTTTTTACACCTATAGTATTGTCCTTTTTGTGTTTTTTTTATAGTGATACCATTCGCAGAACGAGGGTTCTACAATATACTATCAAACAATTCATTTTCTTCTTTATATACCATATCAACGGTTAGTCAAACGCTAGTAAGGAGGAAAAAATTGACCATTTTATCCTTATGATAAAATTGAGATTTTGCATAATGCCTTATCGCATCAAATAATCTTGGATGATAAGAAGATAAGTAATTTCTATTTTTCATCAATGTGGAAAATTAGTGGATCATGACCAATGAAATCTATAAGCACACATGATGTCTTAGGGGTAAATGAATATTTTCTATCCCTTAACAGAGGAGTATGTAAGAAAGAAGAAGATTTATTCGATGATATATTATAGAGCTGGACTTTATCAGTGGTATAACTGTAGAATTCACATGAAATAGACAGAAATGCCTAATGGGCCAGGTAATAACCTATCGGCCTGACAATGGGGGCCCATCTGGCTCGCCCAGGACAAAAATCCCTTCACCTTTTCGCGCCGCAGAGCCCTCCCTGCTTCCAGTGGGCGAGCTGCGCGCGTGCGGCCATGGCGTTGGGAGCGAGCCGTCATTCCGGGAGCAAAGGTGATGGCCCCCCCACCTCGCCGTGGTGCCACTGCGGGGGTGCGTCTCTGCTTGCTTGTTCGCGTGCGAATCACCTGCAATGGCAAATCCAGTGCTCCCAGCTCCCTCCCGCCGGAGCACGGGCCGGCTGATGCATTCGCTGCGCGCGACGTGTTCGATGTTATGCCTAGGTGTGTTTCCTTCATTGCTTGGTTTTTTCTAGTGCGGTCCGGGGTTTTAATTATTGGATGCCTGACCTTCTCGGTGTTTTTTCTTCTGTTCTTTTTATATTTTTATCAAGACGTGTTCTTTCGTTTCATATGCAAAACGCATTACATCAATATGATAATAGTGGAGTTCTTGAAATAGCTTGCCTGAACAATGCATATATAAATGTCTGCCGCCTGCAACCATTAGATCTCTTTGAATCCAGCGCATCTCGGTTTCTTCTCTTTTGTTTCTTGAAGTCCTCTGTAAATGGCTCTTGTCCCCATCATGGAAGCGAGCAGGAGCAGCAATGCGCTGCAGGTGTTTGCATCCTCTGTTGGACATGGGGACAGTGTCGATGCCCTTGAGAAGAAGCTGAGGATAGCCAGCCTTGTAATGGATGTGCTCATGAGATTGAGATCAAGAACGAGGCCCTGGTGGAATCGTTGCCGGAACTGCAGCACTTGATGCATGATGCTGAGGAGGTGCTAGATGAGATCGACTACTTCCGCATGCGAGCTGAGCTTGATGGTGCTGATGATGGGATGCTTGATGTGACTAACATGTGTACACCACACAACGAAATTGGGGGAGGTAGTGATGATAGCAGTGATTTACTTCCTCCAGTTTTTAAGGTATGACGCCGTTGGTTTTTAATATTACGTTTGACCATTCGTCTTATTCAAAAAAATATATAAATGTCATTTATTTCGTTGTGACTTGTTTTATTTAAAAAAAACTATAATCTTAACTTATACTTTATATATTTATACTAAATATTTGAATAAAAATGAATAGTCAATGTTATGCGGAAAGTTAACGGCGTCATGCGTAAAAAACCGGAGGGAGTATGATGTTTCTGGTCTTGTTATTCCTGCAGATGTAACCGACCAAGGAGGCAGTAATGTGTTGGTCCCTGCAATCGGACATGCCATTGTACGTGCTGTGCCACGAGCTGAGCTTGACGTGGATGAGATATCACCTCAATTGTGTGAATTCAGTAGGGTCGTTGGATGATTTTGCTGACGCCATACAGAAGGCACTCAAGCTGGAGAAGCTGGGTAACTTTGGCAATATTGGCAAAGCAGGACAAAACCAGCAAAGGCCCTTGACAATAGAAGGCTTCAAGAAGTTGGGTTTGAATATTTGGATGATTTAGTGAATTTGGGCTTCTTTGATAAAGTAGCAAAAGACAGAACTGATATCCACTACTTGATTCATGACTTGATGCATGATCTAGCACAGGATGTTTCATCAAAAGAACTGTTTTACTACGGATGGTTCTCAGTTGCAATCATTGCCATCAACTATTCGTCATCTGTCTATAATCACCACAGCTCAATATTCAGAATTTGAGAAAAATATGTTTGAGCTGAACAGATGGCAAACTAAGAAGTTCAAGTCTTCAATGCTTTTGGAAGTCTTGGCACTACATTTGTTACATGCTTTCAGTCCGTGTCTGATAGTTTACGCAATTTGCGAACTTTGCGTTTATCAGGAGTTGAAGATGATGGAGACATTTTATCCAGCTTTGGGCATTGTATTCGTCTTCGCTATCTACGTGCAACCAAACAGGAGTACGACAAACACAATCCTTGGCTTGAGAGATATGATCGGCACTTTCCTAAGAACTAAGCAGGACTTTATCGCTTGCAATTCCTGAATGTAGGAGTGAAGTGTTATCTTTTCTTACTTGGTAAAAAGCTTCTCTAACCCTGTCAACATACGCCATTTCATTTGTCATGAGAAAACCATTCACAGATATCTGAGGTCAGTAAGTTGGCCTCTCTTCAAGAACTACATCAGTTCAAGGTCAGAAATGACCCTAATTTTCATATTACACAACTGGGGAATCTGTTTGAGCTGATTCTCTATGTATTTTTGGTCTCGAGAACCTAAAAACCAAGGAAGAGGCAAACAGCGCGAGACTCCTCGATAGAGAACGCTTACGAAGCTTGCACTTGAGTTGGGATGCTAATGGGATGTCTGACAATACTGGTATTGATAAAGAGGTACGTTGAGGGACTTCAACCACATGTTTCTCTGAATCGTCTCCATTTCAATGGATATAGTAGTGCTGCACCCACCACCTTGGTTAGGAGAGGCCTCAACACTAATCCACTTGCAATCTATTTATTTAGAAGATTGCAAGAATTTGAGAACTCTACCGCCTTTTGTGCACTTGAAGTGTCTGAAGAAACTACATTTATCTAGAATTTGTGGTACAGCAGAGGTGCTAACGCATTCATTGGAGGAATTGGTTATAAATGAAGTTGATGATCTACAAAGATGGGCCATTAGCGATGAACTATTTTTACTAGCTTCTGAGCTACAGGTGCTTGAAATTAAAGGTTGCCCCAAACTAATGATCATCCTCTTTCATGTTACTTATCTGCCCAATTGTGTTTCCTCTTCTGCACCATTTCATCATACATGATTGTCCCTTGCTAATGCCGTTACCTCCACTCCCTCTTGGACCCAAGGTACTGAGAATAACAATTGTAAATGTTTGGGTCACTGTCAAACGAAAGTTGTCATATATCAGTTTAAAAGCCTACCATATTATAAGACATTGATCCTGGATGGGAAGGACAAACTGAGAACTCCAGATGGAGTATTGACCTTGCAAAATTTAGGAGCTTTATCAGAAGTCTCTTTCATAAGCTGCTCAAACCTCACTTGGTTCTCATGGGTAGAAGCATTCAGACAACTTAAGCTGTTGAAGAAATTGAACTTCGAGGATTGCAGTAACCTCCTCTCAGTACCTGCAGCACAGAAGATCAAGACTACAGGAACAGTCATCAGTTTCCATGTGTTGAGAACCTCGCTATTGAGTCATGCTGCATTAGAGGGAATCAGCTTGCTCATCTGTTGTCACTTCTACCCTCTCTATCCTGCTTGGAGCTGGAAGACTGCCCAAGGGCAGAAGATGATGAGTGCATGCTGCTTATTCCACCAGGTCCATTGACGTCCTCGAAAGAGATATGCATCGAAAACTGCGTAAATTTATCTTGTGGGAGCAGTGAAGCACTTAGACAGCTCATCTCCCTTGAGAAATTAAAGATCAGCTTCAAGTTCATATCCTCTTTGATGCCTGACGAGATGGAGGAAGAGGGTCATAGCTTGGGCCAAAGCATCCTCCTTCCATCATCATTGCAAGAACTGGTGCTTGACAGTGTTAATCACAAGTTGTTGTCTCTCTCAAGCCTCACCTCTTTGAAGAACCTGAAATAACCGACAGCCCAGATCTAGAAACTCTTGATTTGCACTCATGCACAGAACTGGAAGAAATAGGTCTCCATCAGTGTGGAGCCTTGTCTTCGGTACGAGGTCTGCACACGTGCATCCACCTACGATCTATTGAAGTTTTCGACAGCCTTCTATTTTGTAAGAACGGCACATCAGTGGTTGAGAGTCTGTAATCCCTACCTGCAAAGCTGAATTATCTCCCCTCCTTGAAGAAATTAGAGATCATCTATTGTCCATGCATCCTTTCGCTACAAGAGCAGTGCTTGCCTGCTTCCCTGGAAGAATTGGTGATCGAGTCCTGTGAGAATCTCTTGTCTCTCCCGGATGAAATGCATCATCTAAGCTCTCTCAACAAGTTAGAGATCAAGTCCTGTCCAGGCATTAAGTCACTGCCAGAAAGTGGCCTGCCACCTGCCCTGAGAGAATTTTGGGTCTGGGACTGCAGTGAGGAGTTAAAAAAGCAGCTGAAAAATATTAGAAACATCAAAAGGATGTCACAAATGACAGATATGTTTCCAACTGAGATGGAAATCGAGAATGCTTGAACTGGAAGCCATTTCGGACATCCCTGACCTGCGTGAGGTTTAATTTAGACAACTACTCCAGGCAGAACACATGGCAAATTGGCAATGCAAAAGGTTAGACTTTTGTCTATTACTAGATTTTTCTTTCAGATGTGAGTCAAGGGGTTTCAAAGTTACAAAGTAAATAAAAGGATGATACATTTAACTTTGTTCTTATGTGTTTAAAATTTTGTTGTCAAATCTCTTCCGTAGTTATTTGCTCACGATCAGTTCCAGATTTTGAATAAATGGAGAATAAAACAACCTTGTTTTCCTTTATTTATGTTGTTTACATATGTAGTTTTGTAGTCTAAACCAAGCAATTTACCAAACCCGTATCCAGTTTGAGTTATAATCCAAAGCGATTTTCATATTTTTAATTTGATTTTTAAGAGTTCTTAGCCACCACAAAAGGAGTGCTTGGCAACAGAAGTAATGAAATAATCTGATTTGTTACTTCTAAAATCTGATTCGGATTAAAATCTAAGGATTAGCCAAGCACATGTAAGTAGTATGTTAATTTGATTCATGTAAAATTAAAATTCTGTACTAATTTTATTTTTTTTCTGAGAAATAAATCGTAGCAAGTAGATGGTGTTAGTTCTGTATTTGATTATAGCATAAACCATTTTGGTGTATCTGATGATTGATACATTTTATCGACAGCTCTGTTTGATGTTTTCCACGTTCCATTTATTTCAGAGTCAAATAGCACAATCTCGTGCTGATCCCATTTAAAAATTTACTCCAAAGTCCAAACTTACGTCCTTACAGTTTTTCCGTCCATCAAACAAAATGTTCTCCTTGTTCACTCTGTCCTGAAAAATCACTGTTTTTCTTCATAATTCCAACACACTTTTTTTCCTTTGTTATTGCTATTAAGATCTGGTTTCAGAATAAAGAAGAGGGGAACCATTTGGGATGATGTGAGTTGTGAATTTGTGATACCTGGATGTGGACAAGCTTGGCTCTGCTGAAAATTATGTTGGCACTTCTGTCACTGGAGGCAGCTTGGACGCAGTTGATGCTGGATCGTTGTGGTTTTGCTGTTCTGTTCACTATTATTTTAGTATACTTTGTTGTCATTTTTATTCACGTTACTAATAAATATGGAGATGTTATGCCTAATGTGTAACAAATCGGCAAGGCGCACCAACTAAACAGTTAAATGGTCTGATCATGAGGACATATGCCCTTTTGTGTTACCTAAGTACAATTTGTGCGTTTTGTGAGTTTTCAAGGGCGCAAGGAAGATTGATGCTATTCTAGTGAAAGTAGGGAAAAAAGGTATTTCTAGTTTTCTCAGTTTTCGGCAAAACATAATTTATGATAAGCAAATTTGTGGAATCGTACAGGATCCTTCTCACGCTAAAAACTAGTCAATGAAAGGTGTAGTTTCTTTTTTAAATTAAGTCTATTACTTTTCCAAGAACTATTTAACATGATTAAACAAATTGTCCAAATTTATAGTTATTATAACCCAAAATTGTATAAATATTATGATCGTGGGATGCAAACTTCTCACCAATTTTTTTTAATAGTTGTTCCATGTCAAAAAAATTTATCTTTTGTTGGAGACAAGAAACTACTTTTAGTTGTATTAGACCACAAAATCCTTTGTCTACTTGTGAGATGCAAGTGGGTGGAGCTGGGACCTAGGATGGCTTGTAGTCTAGCCCACGTCAACATACATAGGTATTTTATAATTGTTGATGTTTTAAATATGGTTATAGTTAAAATTTTAGAACTTTAACTATCAATAACTCTTTTAAAAGTCACTAGAATAACATATATAGATTAGTCTTAAAGGGTACTATAATAAAAATAAATATTTATTTATTTATTGTATATATCAAACTAAAAAGTCATAGTTAAAAATATGTTTTGACGATCATGTTGTTCAAAACATCAAGATTTATGAAACGTTAAGGAGTAGTTAAATCTAGTGCATGCGGGTATTATGCTTGGATCTTAGTATCTATGATGCTATGCTCACCTCAATACATAAAGTGTTCTTTTGGAGGGGTTAGGAACACCTCCCCTTCGCATACAAAACAGAGTGACGGATTAACGCATAATTAATTAAGTATTAGCTATAAAAATTAAAATGAATTAATATGATTTTATAAAGCAACTTTCATATAGAAACTTTTACAAAACACGTACCGTTTAGTAGTTTGAAAAGCGTGCATGCGAAAAAAGAGGGATGTGAGTTGGGAACTCATGGGAAAGATTACAGCAAAAGTATCATGTTGGTTGAACGTTACACAATTCTCAATCCTCACTTACTAAACGAACCAAAAGCATTTTCACAACCAATGGTTGTTTTCATCTCACCATGGAAAATTGTATCTCCATTTTAAAATGTACGATGTTGTTGACTTTTCACACGACGTTTGACCATTCGTATTATTTAAAATTTTGTGTAAATATGTAAAAGTATAAGTTAAGACTATAACTTTTAATGATAAAACAGATTATAATAAAATAAATAATATTTATATATTTTTTAATAAGATAAATGATTAAACACGGTGTAAAAAGGCAATTGCGTCGTACATATAACATACGCACCAGTAATTACCAAATCATCCTGCTCACCCTAGTTAAAAACACTCTTTATTACTCCGTGTAATAAATAAATGGTAAAACAGTCATTCCAAAACGCATTAAATGCTCCCTTTCCTTACAAGTCCCCAAAAAAAACCGCATCCCCCCTTCTTAATTCCCTCCCTCCTCCCATCACTCTCTACTGGCACTCTTCCCCGTCCCCACCTCACCTCGCCGCCGCCCCATGTCGCTGCCGCCGCCGCCGCCGGAAACCTAGCCACCCACCACCCCCAGCAAAACGCCACAAATGCCGCGCTCGTCCACCTCTCGCTCCGCCGCCCCCCGTCCGCCTCCGCCGCAGGCCGCTGAGAACCCCCCTCGTCGTCGCCCCCGTTGCTGCTGTTGCTGCCTCATCGTCCGCCGCCGTGGGGCTGCCCCGCGGGGGCGGGCCGGGCACGCCGCACCTGCAGTGGGGCGCCGGGGAGCAGCGGGAGGAGAAGGGCAATGCGGGCCGCGTGAGGCGGCTCGCCGCGGCGGTGTGGCGGCTGCGGCCCGCGGAGGAGGCGCCTCCGGCTTCCCGCCACGCAGCAGATCGTGCTCGTGCCTGCCTCGAGGTAATACGTCTTTTTCTCCGTTCGAATGCGCTCGAATTTCACCGCCCCCACCCCCCCCCACCACACCCCAAAATTTAGCCGCATTTCGCTCGAATTTGCGCCAATTTGGGACGAACGGGTGGGCGTCGGTGGCCGCATTGAATCCCGCGTGTACCGCCGCCGTTCATGCCCGTGGCGGCAGGGCAGTAGAGGCGTTTAGCCGTTGCGGCAGCTGTACGGCGCTTCCAGATCGAACCACAGATCCCCGCCATTAATGGCGTCCTATCTCACATTTGGTGCTCCATCTTGATCGTTGGGAGTGACATTTATTGACCCCCATCGCCATGAGCGCGTTTCTTGTGATCCACTAATCTTTTGCTCATGTGATCCATCCACTCTCCTACTCTTCTTTAAGTGGGGACCGGCTCTGGCATTGAATCGGCGCGCAGAGCAATCAGTGTGTACTTCTGTACGCTGCTCGGTTCTTGATATGGAAGTAATCCGCCTGTCCCCTGCTGCTACTGTTGACGCTGCTGCTGCTGCTTCTACTTCTAGGCATGCTGGAATTTACTGGTAACTTGTCTGCTGCTGCTGTAAGAAGGTTGTGGGAATGTTTCTACTGCGGTTATTGGTGTCAGCTCTGTGCATCTGACAATGGTTCCAAGAACAAACAAGGGCATTATTTGTGTGAGCTGGGTTCAGAGATGTCTAGCAGTAACTTTGTGGAGGCTGAGGGTTGCTCAGTGCTGATTTAATTTGGAGGATGCTATGCTGTTCATGGTGGAAAGATACGACCAATCGAAAGCAGCATAACTGCTAGAGTTTTATCTTCGGTTATCTGTGCAACAGTTT
>AVCL02000032.1:0-48276 GCA_000573905.2 Oryza punctata | reverse complement strand
TTTTTCGTTCCGAATAAAAACATCGCACCCACGTGTGCCTTTATAAGCCAATATTGGCATTAATTGACAAAAGTTTCGCCGCGCCAGTCACGAAGTGATCTTTCGACACGTACGCACCCAATCCACTCCAATATGTCCAAAACTCATGTTTTGGGGCTTCTTGAACTTTTTCGTTCCGGCTAAAACATCGCACCCACGTGTGCCTTTATAAGACAATATTGGCATTAATTGACAAAAGTTCGCCGCGCCAGTCACGAAGTGATTTTCGACACGTACGCACCCGATCCACTCCAATATGTCCAAAACTCATGTTTTGGGGCTTCTTGAACTTTTTCGTTCCGGCTAAAAACATCGCACCCACGTGTGCCTTTATAAGCCAATATTGGCATTAATTGACAAAAGTTCGCCGCGCCAGTCACGAAGTGATTTTTCGACACGTACGCACCCGATCCACTCCAATATGTCCAAAACTCATGTTTTGGGGCTTCTTGAACATTTTCGTTCCGGCTAAAAACATCGCACCCACGTGTGCCGTTTATAAGCCAATATTGGCATTAATTGACAAAAGTTCGCCGCGCCAGTCACGAAGTGATTTTTCGACACGTACGCACCCGATCCACTCCAATATGTCCAAAACTCATGTTTTGGGGCTTCTTGAACTTTTTCGTTCCGGCTAAAAACATCGCACCCACGTGTGCGTTTATAAGCCAATATTGGCATTATTTGACAAAAGTTCGCCGCGCCAGTCACGAAGTGATTCTTCGACACGTACGCACCCAATCCACTCCAATATGTCCAAAACTCATGTTTTGGGGCTTCTTGAACTTTTTCGTTCCGGCTAAAAACATCGCACCCACGTGTGCCTTTCTAAGCCAATATTGGCATTAATTGACAAAAGTTCGCATGTTTTGGGGCTTCTTGAACTTTTTCGTTCCGGCTAAAAACATCGCACCCACGTGTGCCTTTATAAGCCAATATTGGCATTAATTGACAAAAGTTCGCCGCGCCAGTCACGAAGTGATTTTTCGACAAGTACGCTCCCAATCCACTCCAATATGTCCAATACTCATGTTTTGGGGCTTCTTGAACTTTTTCGTTCCGGCTAAAAACATCGCACCCACGTGTGCCTTTCTAAGCCAATATTGGCATTAATTGACAAAAGTTCGCCGCGCCAGTCACGAAGTGATTTTTCGACACGTACGAACCCAATCCACTCCAATATGTCCAAAACTCATGTTTTGGGGCTTCTTGAACTTTTTCGTTCCGGCTAAAAACATCGCACACACGTGTGCCTTTATAAGCCAATATTGGCATTAATTGACAAAAGTTCGCATGTTTTGGGGCTTCTTGAACTTTTTCGTTCCGGCTAAAAACATCGCACCCACGTGTGCCTTTATAAGCTAATATTGGCATTAATTGACAAAAGTTCGCCGCGCCAGTCACGAAGTGATTTTTCGACACGTACGCTCCCAATCCACTCCAATATGTCCAAAACTCATGTTTTTGGGCTTCTTGAACTTTTTCGTTCCGAATAAAAACATCGCACCCACGTGTGCCTTTATAAGCCAATATTGGCATTAATTGACAAAAGTTTGCCGCGCCAGTCACGAAGTGATCTTTCGACACGTACGCACCCAATCCACTCCAATATGTCCAAAACTCATGTTTTGGGGCTTCTTGAACTTTTTCGTTCCGGCTAAAAACATCGCACCCACGTGTGCCTTTATAAGCCAATATTGGCATTAATTGACAAAAGTTCGCCGCGCCAGTCACGAAGTGATTTTCGACACGTACGCACCCAATCCACTCCAATATGTCCAAAACTCATGTTTTGGGGCTTCTTGAACTTTTTCGTTCCGGCTAAAAACATCGCACCCACGTGTGCCGTTTATAAGCCAATATTGGCATTAATTGACAAAAGTTCGCCGCGCCAGTCACGAAGTGATTTTTCGACACGTACGCACCCGATCCACTCCAATATGTCCAAAACTCATGTTTTGGGGCTTCTTGAACATTTTTCGTTCCGGCTAAAAACATCGCACCCACGTGTGCCGTTTATAAGCCAATATTGGCATTAATTGACAAAAGTTCGCCGCGCCAGTCACGAAGTGATTTTTCGACACGTACGCACCCGATCCACTCCAATATGTCCAAAACTCATGTTTTGGGGCTTCTTGAACTTTTTCGTTCCGGCTAAAAACATCGCACCCACGTGTGCGTTTATAAGCCAATATTGGCATTATTTGACAAAAGTTCGCCGCGCCAGTCACGAAGTGATTCTTCGACACGTACGCACCCAATCCACTCCAATATGTCCAAAACTCATGTTTTGGGGCTTCTTGAACTTTTTCGTTCCGGCTAAAAACATCGCACCCACGTGTGCCTTTCTAAGCCAATATTGGCATTAATTGACAAAAGTTCGCATGTTTTGGGGCTTCTTGAACTTTTTCGTTCCGGCTAAAAACATCGCACCCACGTGTGCCTTTATAAGCCAATATTGGCATTAATTGACAAAAGTTCGCCGCGCCAGTCACGAAGTGATTTTTCGACAAGTACGCTCCCAATCCACTCCAATATGTCCAATACTCATGTTTTGGGGCTTCTTGAACTTTTTCGTTCCGGCTAAAAACATCGCACCCACGTGTGCCTTTCTAAGCCAATATTGGCATTAATTGACAAAAGTTCGCCGCGCCAGTCACGAAGTGATTTTTCGACACGTACGAACCCAATCCACTCCAATATGTCCAAAACTCATGTTTTGGGGCTTCTTGAACTTTTTCGTTCCGGCTAAAAACATCGCACACACGTGTGCCTTTATAAGCCAATATTGGCATTAATTGACAAAAGTTCGCATGTTTTGGGGCTTCTTGAACTTTTTCGTTCCGGCTAAAAACATCGCACCCACGTGTGCCTTTATAAGCTAATATTGGCATTAATTGACAAAAGTTCGCCGCGCCAGTCACGAAGTGATTTTTCGACACGTACGCTCCCAATCCACTCCAATATGTCCAAAACTCATGTTTTTGGGCTTCTTGAACTTTTTCGTTCCGAATAAAAACATCGCACCCACGTGTGCCTTTATAAGCCAATATTGGCATTAATTGACAAAAGTTTGCCGCGCCAGTCACGAAGTGATCTTTCGACACGTACGCACCCAATCCACTCCAATATGTCCAAAACTCATGTTTTGGGGCTTCTTGAACTTTTTCGTTCCGGCTAAAAACATCGCACCCACGTGTGCCTTTATAAGCCAATATTGGCATTAATTGACAAAAGTTCGCCGCGCCAGTCACGAAGTGATTTTTCGACAAGTACGCTCCCAATCCACTCCAATATGTCCAATACTCATGTTTTGGGGCTTCTTGAACTTTTTCGTTCCGGCTAAAAACATCGCACCCACGTGTGCCTTTCTAAGCCAATATTGGCATTAATTGACAAAAGTTCGCCGCGCCAGTCACGAAGTGATTTTTCGACACGTACGAACCCAATCCACTCCAATATGTCCAAAACTCATGTTTTGGGGCTTCTTGAACTTTTTCGTTCCGGCTAAAAACATCGCACACACGTTTGCCTTTATAAGCCAATATTGGCATTAATTGACAAAAGTTCGCATGTTTTGGGGCTTCTTGAACTTTTTCGTTCCGGCTAAAAACATCGCACCCACGTGTGCCTTTATAAGCTAATATTGGCATTAATTGACAAAAGTTCGCCGCGCCAGTCACGAAGTGATTTTTCGACACGTACGCTCCCAATCCACTCCAATATGTCCAAAACTCATGTTTTTGGGCTTCTTGAACTTTTTCGTTCCGAATAAAAACATCGCACCCACGTGTGCCTTTATAAGCCAATATTGGCATTAATTGACAAAAGTTTGCCGCGCCAGTCACGAAGTGATCTTTCGACACGTACGCACCCAATCCACTCCAATATGTCCAAAACTCATGTTTTGGGGCTTCTTGAACTTTTTCGTTCCGGCTAAAAACATCGCACCCACGTGTGCCTTTCTAAGCCAATATTGGCATTAATTGACAAAAGTTCGCCGCGCCAGTCACGAAGTGATTTTTCGACACGTACGAACCCAATCCACTCCAATATGTCCAAAACTCATGTTTAGGGGCTTCTTGAACTTTTTCGTTCCAGCTAAAAACATCGCACCCACGTGTGCCTTTATAAGCCAATATTGGCATTAATTGACAAAAGTTCGCCGCGCCAGTCACGAAGTGATTCTTTCGACACGTACGCACCCAATCCACTCCAATATGTCCAAAACTCATGTTTTGGGGCTTCTTGAACTTTTTCGTTCCGGCTAAAAACATCGCACCCACGTGTGCCTTTATAAGCCAATATTGGCATTAATTGACAAAAGTTCGCCGCGCCAGTCACGAAGTGATTTTTCGACACGTACGCACCCAATCCACTCCAATATGTCCAAAACTCATGTTTTGGGGCTTCTTGAACTTTTTCGTTCCGGCTAAAAACATCGCACCCACGTGTGCCTTTATAAGCCAATATTGGCATTAATTGACAAAAGTTCGCCGCGCCAGTCACGAAGTGATTTTTCGACACGTACGCACCCAATCCACTCCAATATGTCCAAAACTCATGTTTTGGGGCTTCTTGAACTTTTTCGTTCCGGCTAAAAACATCGCACCCACGTGTGCCTTTATAAGCCAATATTGGCATTAATTGACAAAAGTTCGCCGCGCCAGTCACGAAGTGATTTTTCGACACGTACGCACCCAATCCACTCCAATATGTCCAATACTCATGTTTTGGGGCTTCTTGAACTTTTTCGTTCCGGCTAAAAACATCGCACCCACGTGTGCCTTTCTAAGGCAATATTGGCATTAATTGACAAAAGTTCGCCGCGCCAGTCACGATGTGATTTTTCGACACGTACGAACCCAATCCACTCCAATATGTCCAAAACTCATGTTTTGGGGCTTCTTGAACTTTTTCGTTCCGGCTAAAAACATCGCACCCACGTGTGCCTTTATAAGCCAATATTGGCATTAATTGACAAAAGTTCGCATGTTTTGGGGCTTCTTGAACTTTTTCGTTCCGGCTAAAAACATCGCACCCACGTGTGCCTTTATAAGCTAATATTGGCATTAATTGACAAAAGTTCGCCGCGCCAGTCACGAAGTGATTTTTCGACACGTACGCTCCCAATCCACTCCAATATGTCCAAAACTCATGTTTTTGGGCTTCTTCAACTTTTTCGTTCCGAATAAAAACATCGCACCCACGTGTGCCTTTATAAGCCAATATTGGCATTAATTGACAAAAGTTTGCCGCGCCAGTCACGAAGTGATCTTTCGACACGTACGCACCCAATCCACTCCAATATGTCCAAAACTCATGTTTTGGGGCTTCTTGAACTTTTTCGTTCCGGCTAAAACATCGCACCCACGTGTGCCTTTCTAAGCCAATATTGGCATTAATTGACAAAAGTTCGCCGCGCCAGTCACGAAGTGATTTTTCGACACGTACGAACCCAATCCACTCCAATATGTCCAAAACTCAGGTTTTAGGGGCTTCTTGAACTTTTTCGTTCCAGCTAAAAACATCACACCCACGTGTGCCTTTATAAGCAATATTGGCATTAATTGACAAAAGTTCGCCGCGCCAGTCACGAAGTGATCTTTCGACACGTACGCACCCAATCCACTCCAATATGTCCAAAACTCATGTTTTGGGGCTTCTTGAACTTTTTCGTTCCGGCTAAAAACATCGCACACACGTGTGCCTTTCTAAGCCAATATTGGCATTAATTGACAAAAGCTCGCCGCGCCAGTCACGAAGTGATTTTTTGAAACGTACGCACCCGATCCACTCCAATATGTCCAAAACTCATGTTTTGGGCCTTCTTGAACTTTTTCGTTCCGGCTAAAAACATCGCACCCACGTGTGCCTTTATAAGCCAATATTGCCTTTAATTGACAAAAGTTCGCATGTTTTGGGGCTTCTTCAACTTTTTCGTTCCGGCTAAAAACATCGCACCCACGTGTGCCTTTATATGCTAATATTGGTATTAATTGACAAAAGTTCGCCGCGCCAGTCATGAAGTGATTTTTCGACACGTACGCACCCAATCCACTCCAATATGTCCAAAACTCTTGTTTTGGGGCTTCTTGAACTTTTGCGTTCCGGCTAAAAACATCGCACCCACGTGTGCCTTTATAAGCCAATATTGGCATTAATTGACAAAAGTTCGCCGCGCCAGTCACGAAGTGATCTTTCGACACGTACGCACCCAATCCACTCCAATATGTCCAAAACTCATGTTTTGGGGCTTCTTGAACTTTTTCGTTCCGGCTAAAAACATCGCACACACGTGTGCCTTTCTAAGCCAATATTGGCATTAATTGACAAAAGTTCGCCGCGCCAGTCACGAAGTGATTTTTCGACACGTACGCACCCAATCCACTCCAATATGTCCAAAACTCATGTTTTGGGGCTTCTTGAACTTTTTCGTTCCGGCCTAAAAACATCGCACCCACGTGTGCCTTTATAAGCCAATATTGGCATTAATTGACAAAAGTTCGCCGCGCCAGTCACGAAGTGATTTTTCGACACGTACGCACCCAATCCACTCCAATATGTCCAAAACTCATGTTTTTGGGCTTCTTGAACTTTTTCGTTCCGACTAAAAACATCGCACCCACGTGTGCCTTTATAAGCCAATATTGGCATTAATTGACAAAAGTTCGCCGCGCCAGTCACGAAGTGATTTTTCGACACGTACGCACCCAATCCACTCCAATATGTCCAATACTCATGTTTTGGGGCTTCTTGAACTTTTTCGTTCCGGCTAAAAACATCGCACCCACGTGTGCCTTTCTAAGCCAATATTGGCATTAATTGACAAAAGTTCGCCGCGCCAGTCACGAAGTGATTTTTCGACACGTACGAACCCAATCCACTCCAATATGTCCAAAACTCATGTTTTGGGGCTTCTTGAACTTTTTCGTTCCGGCTAAAAACATCGCACCCACGTGTGCCTTTATAAGCCAATATTGGCATTAATTGACAAAACGTTCGCCGCGCCAGTCACGAAGTGATTTTTCGACACGTACGCACCCGATCCACTCCAATATGTCCAAAACTCATGTTTTTGGGCTTCTTCAACTTTTTCGTTCCGAATAAAAACATCGCACCCACGTGTGCCTTTATAAGCCAATATTGGCATTAATTGACAAAAGTTCGCCGCGCCAGTCACGAAGTGATCTTTCGACACGTACGCACCCAATCCACTCCAATATGTCCAAAACTCATGTTTTGGGGCTTCTTGAACTTTTTGTTCCAGCTAAAAACATCACACCCACGTGTGCCTTTATAAGGCAATATTGGCATTAATTGACAAAAGTTCGCCGCGCCAGTCATGAAGTGATCTTTCGACACGTACGCACCCAATCCACTCCAATATGTCCAAAACTCATGTTTTGGGGCTTCTTGAACTTTTTCGTTCCGGCTAAAAACATCGCACACACGTGTGCCTTTCTAAGCCAATATTGGCATTAATTGACAAAAGCTCGCCGCGCCAGTCACGAAGTGATTTTTTGAAACGTACGCACCCGATCCACTCCAATATGTCCAAAACTCATGTTTTGGGCCTTCTTGAACTTTTTCGTTCCGGCTAAAAACATCGCACCCACGTGTGCCTTTATAAGCCAATATTGGCTTTAATTGACAAAAGTTCGCATGTTTTGGGGCTTCTTCAACTTTTTCGTTCCGGCTAAAAACATCGCACCCACGTGTGCCTTTATATGCTAATATTGGTATTAATTGACAAAAGTTCGCCGCGCCAGTCACGAAGTGATTTTTCGACACGTACGCACCCAATCCACTCCAATATGTCCAAAACTCATGTTTTGGGGCTTCTTGAACTTTTTCGTTCCGGCTAAAAACATCAGCACCCACGTGTGCGTTTATAAGCCAATATTGGCATTAATTGACAAAAGTTCGCCGCGCCAGTAACTGAAGTGATTTTTCGACACGTACGCACCCGATCCACTCCAATATGTCCAAAACTCATGTTTTGGGCTTCTTGAACTTTTTCGTTCCGGCTAAAAACATCGCACCCACGTGTGCCTTTATAAGACAATATTGGCATTAATTGACAAAAGTTCGCCGCGCCAGTCACGAAGTGATTTTTCGACACGTACGCACCCGATCCACTCCAATATGTCCAAAACTCATGTTTTGGGGCTTCTTGAACTTTTTCGTTCCGGCTAAAAACATCGCACCCACGTGTGCGTTTATAAGCCAATATTGGCATTAATTGACAAAAGTTCGCCGCGCCAGTCACGAAGTGATTTTTCGACACGTACGCACCCGATCCACTCCAATATGTCCAAAACTCATGTTTTGGGGCTTCTTGAACTTTTTCGTTCCGGCTAAAAACATCGCACCCACGTGTGCGTTTATAAGCCAATATTGGCATTATTTGACAAAAGTTCGCCGCGCCTGTCACGAAGTGATTCTTCGACACGTACGCACCCAATCCACTCCAATATGTCCAAAACTCATGTTTTGGGGCTTCTTGAACATTTTCGTTCCGGCTAAAAACATCGCACCCACGTGTGCCTTTCTAAGCCAATATTGGCATTAATTGACAAAAGTTCGCATGTTTTGGGGCTTCTTGAACTTTTTCGTTCCGGCTAAAAACATCGCACCCACGTGTGCCTTTATAAGCCAATATTGGCATTAATTGACAAAAGTTCGCCGCGCCAGTCACGAAGGGATCTTTCGACACGTACGCACCCAATCCACTCCAATATGTCCAAAACTCTTGTTTTGGGGCTTCTTGAACATTTTCGTTCCGGCTAAAAACATCGCACCCACGTGTGCCTTTATAAGCCAATATTGGCATTAGTTGAAAAAAGTTCGCCGCGCCAGTCACGAAGTGATTTTTCGACACGTACGCACCCAATCCACTCCAATATGTCCAAAACTCATGTTTTGGGGCTTCTTGAACTTTTTCGTTCCGGCTAAAAACATCGCACCCACGTGTGCGTTTATAAGCCAATATTGGCATTAATTGACAAAAGTTCGCCGCGCCAGTAACGAAGTGATTTTTCGACACGTACGCACCCGATTCCACTCCAATATGTCCAAAACTCATGTTTTTGGGCTTATTGAACTTTTTCGTTCCGGCTAAAAACATCGCACTCACGTGTGCCTTTATAAGACAATATTGGCATTAATTGACAAAAGTTCGCCGCGCCAGTCACGAAGTGATTTTTCGACACGTACGCACCCGATCCACTCCAATATGTCCAAAACTCATGTTTTGGGGCTTCTTGAACTTTTTCGTTCCGGCTAAAAACATCGCACCCACGTGTGCGTTTATAAGCCAATATTGGCATTAATTGACAAAAGTTCGCCGCGCCAGGCACGAAGTGATTTTTCGACACGTACGCACCCGATCCACTCCAATATGTCCAAAACTCATGTTTTGGGGCTTCTTGAACTTTTTCGTTCCGGCTAAAAACATCGCACCCACGTGTGCGTTTATAAGCCAATATTGGCATTATTTGACAAAAGTTCGCCGCGCCTGTCACGAAGTGATTCTTCGACACGTACGCACCCAATCCACTCCAATATGTCCAAAACTCATGTTTTGGGGCTTCTTGAACATTTTCGTTCCGGCTAAAAACATCGCACCCACGTGTGCCTTTCTAAGCCAATATTGGCATTAATTGACAAAAGTTCGCATGTTTTGGGGCTTCTTGAACTTTTTCGTTCCGGCTAAAAACATCGCACCCACGTGTGCCTTTATAAGCCAATATTGGCATTAATTGACAAAAGTTCGCCGCGCCAGTCACGAAGGGATCTTTCGACACGTACGCACCCAATCCACTCCAATATGTCCAAAACTCTTGTTTTGGGGCTTCTTGAACATTTTCGTTCCGGCTAAAAACATCGCACCCACGTGTGCCTTTATAAGCCAATATTGGCATTAGTTGAAAAAAGTTCGCCGCGCCAGTCACGAAGTGATTTTTCGACACGTACGCACCCAATCCACTCCAATATGTCCAAAACTCATGTTTTGGGGCTTCTTGAACTTTTTCGTTCCGGCTAAAAACATCGCACCCACGTGTGCGTTTATAAGCCAATATTGGCATTAATTGACAAAAGTTCGCCGCGCCAGTAACGAAGTGATTTTTCGACACGTACGCACCCAGTCCACTCCAATATGTCCAAAACTCATGTTTTTGGGCTTATTGAACTTTTTCGTTCCGGCTAAAAACATCGCACTCACGTGTGCCTTTATAAGACAATATTGGCATTAATTGACAAAAGTTCGCCGCGCCAGTCACGAAGTGATTTTTCGACACGTACGCACCCGATCCACTCCAATATGTCCAAAACTCATGTTTTGGGGCTTCTTGAACTTTTTCGTTCCGGCTAAAAACATCGCACCCACGTGTGCGTTTATAAGCCAATATTGGCATTAATTGACAAAAGTTCGCCGCGCCAGTCACGAAGTGATTTTTCGACACGTACGCACCCGATCCACTCCAATATGTCCAAAACTCATGTTTTGGGGCTTCTTGAACATTTTCGTTCCGGCTAAAAACATCGCACCCACGTGTGCGTTTATAAGCCAATATTGGCATTATTTGACAAAAGATCGCCGCGCCAGTCACGAAGTGATTTTTCGACAAGTACGCTCCCAATCCACTCCAATATGTCCAATACTCATGTTTTGGGGCTTCTTGAACTTTTTCGTTCCGGCTAAAAACATCGCACCCACGTGTGCCTTTCTAAGGCAATATTGGCATTAATTGACAAAAGTTCGCCGCGCCAGTCACGAAGTGATTTTTCGACACGTACGAACCCAATCCACTCCAATATGTCCAAAACTCATGTTTTGGGGCTTCTTGAACTTTTTCGTTCCGGCTAAAAACATCGCACCCACGTGTGCCTTTATAAGCCAATATTGGCATTAATTGACAAAAGTTCGCATGTTTTGGGGCTTCTTGAACTTTTTCGTTCCGGCTAAAAACATCGCACCCACGTGTGCCTTTAAAAGCTAATATTGGCATTAATTGACAAAAGTTCGCCGCGCCAGTCACGAAGTGATTTTTCGACACGTACGCTCCCAATCCACTCCAATATGTCCAAAACTCATGTTTTTGGGCTTCTTGAACTTTTTCGTTCCGAATAAAAACATCGCACCCACGTGTGCCTTTATAAGCCAATATTGGCATTAATTGACAAAAGTTTGCCGCGCCAGTCACGAAGTGATCTTTCGACACGTACGCACCCAATCCACTCCAATATGTCCAAAACTCATGTTTTGGGGCTTCTTGAACTTTTTCGTTCCGGCTAAAAACATCGCACCCACGTGTGCCTTTCTAAGCCAATATTGGCATTAATTGACAAAAGTTCGCCGCGCCAGTCACGAAGTGATTTTTCGACACGTACGAACCCAATCCACTCCAATATGTCCAAAACTCAGGTTTAGGGGCTTCTTGAACTTTTTGTTCCAGCTAAAAACATCACACCCACGTGTGCCTTTATAAGGCAATATTGGCATTAATTGACAAAAGTTCGCCGCGCCAGTCATGAAGTGATCTTTCGACACGTACGCACCCAATCCACTCCAATATGTCCAAAACTCATGTTTTGGGGCTTCTTGAACTTTTTCGTTCCGGCTAAAAACATCGCACACACGTGTGCCTTTCTAAGCCAATATTGGCATTAATTGACAAAAGCTCGCCGCGCCAGTCACGAAGTGATTTTTTGAAACGTACGCACCCGATCCACTCCAATATGTCCAAAACTCATGTTTTGGGCCTTCTTGAACTTTTTCGTTCCGGCTAAAAACATCGCACCCACGTGTGCCTTTATAAGCCAATATTGGCTTTAATTGACAAAAGTTCGCATGTTTTGGGGCTTCTTCAACTTTTTCGTTCCGGCTAAAAACATCGCACCCACGTGTGCCTTTATATGCTAATATTGGTATTAATTGACAAAAGTTCGCCGCGCCAGTCATGAAGTGATTTTTCGACACGTACGCACCCAATCCACTCCAATATGTCCAAAACTCTTGTTTTGGGGCTTCTTGAACTTTTGCGTTCCGGCTAAAAACATCGCACCCACGTGTGCCTTTATAAGCCAATATTGGCATTAATTGACAAAAGTTCGCCGCGCCAGTCACGAAGTGATCTTTCGACACGTACGCACCCAATCCACTCCAATATGTCCAAAACTCATGTTTTGGGGCTTCTTGAACTTTTTCGTTCCGGCTAAAGACATCGCACACACGTGTGCCTTTCTAACCCAATATTGGCATTAATTGACAAAAGTTCGCCGCGCCAGTCACGAAGTGATTCTTCCACACGTACGCACCCAATCCACTCCAATATGTCCAAAACTCATGTTTTGGGGCTTCTTGAACTTTTTCGTTCCGGCCAAAAACATCGCACCCACGTGTGCCTTTATAAGCCAATATTGGCATTAATTGACAAAAGTTCGCCGCGCCAGTCACGAAGTGATTTTTCGACACATCCGCACCCAATCCACTCCAATATGTCCAAAACTCATGTTTTGGGCTTCTTGAACTTTTTCGTTCCGGCTAAAAACATCGCACCCACGTGTGCGTTTATAAGCCAATATTAGCATTAATTGACAAAAGTTCGCCGCGCCAGTCACGAAGTGATTCTTCCACACGTACGCACCCAATCCACTCCAATATGTCCAAAACTCTTGTTTTGGGGCTTCTTGAACATTTTCGTTCCGGCTAAAAACATCGCACCCACGTGTGCCTTTATAAGCCAATATTGGCATTAATTGACAAAAGTTCGCCACGCCAGTCACGAAGTGATTTTTCGACACGTACGCACCCAATCCACTCCAATATGTCCAAAACTCATGTTTTGGGGCTTCTTGAACTTTTTTGTTCCGGCTAAAAACATCGCACCCACGTGTGCGTTTATAAGCCAATATTGGCATTAATTGACAAAAGTTCGCCGCGCCAGTAACGAAGTGATTTTTCGACACGTACGCACCCGATCCACTCCAATATGTCCAAAACTCATGTTTTTGGGCTTCTTGAACTTTTTCGTTCCGGCTAAAAACATCGCACCCACGTGTGCCTTTATAAGACAATATTGGCATTAATTGACAAAAGTTCGCCGCGCCAGTCACGAAGTGATTTTTCGACACGTACGCACCCGATCCACTCCAATATGTCCAAAACTCATGTTTTGGGGCTTCTTGAACTTTTTCGTTCCGGCTAAAAACATCGCACCCACGTGTGCGTTTATAAGCCAATATTGGCATTAATTGACAAAAGTTCGCCGCGCCAGTCACGAAGTGATTTTTCGACACGTACGCACCCGATCCACTCCAATATGTCCAAAACTCATGTTTTGGGGCTTCTTGAACATTTTCGTTCCGGCTAAAAACATCGCACCCACGTGTGCGTTTATAAGCCAATATTGGCATTAATTGACAAAAGTTCGCCGCGCCAGGCACGAAGTGATTTTTCGACACGTACGCACCCGATCCACTCCAATATATCCAAAACTCATGTTTTGGGGCTTCTTGAACTTTTTCGTTCCGGCTAAAAACATCGCACCCACGTGTGCGTTTATAAGCCAATATTGGCATTATTTGACAAAAGTTCGCCGCGCCAGTCACGAAGTGATTCTTCGACACGTACGCACCCAATCCACTCCAATATGTCCAAAACTCATGTTTTGGGGCTTCTTGAACATTTTCGTTCCGGCTAAAAACATCGCACCCACGTGTGCCTTTCTAAGCCAATATTGGCATTAATTGACAAAAGTTCGCATGTTTTGGGGCTTCTTGAACTTTTTCATTCCGGCTAAAAACATCGCACCCACGTGTGCCTTTATAAGCCAATATTGGCATTAATTGACAAAAGTTCGCCGCGCCAGTCACGAAGGGATCTTTCGACACGTACGCACCCAATCCACTCCAATATGTCCAAAACTCATGTTTTGGGGCTTCTTGAACTTTTTCGTTCCGGCTAAAAACATCGCACCCACGTGTGCGTTTATAAGCCAATATTGGCATTAATTGACAAAAGTTCGCCGCGCCAGTAACGAAGTGATTTTTCGACACGTACGCACCCGTTCCACTCCAATATGTCCAAAACTCATGTTTTTGGGCTTATTGAACTTTTTCGTTCCGGCTAAAAACATCGCACTCACGTGTGCCTTTATAAGACAATATTGGCATTAATTGACAAAAGTTCGCCGCGCCAGTCACGAAGTGATTTTTCGACACGTACGCACCCGATCCACTCCAATATGTCCAAAACTCATGTTTTGGGGCTTCTTGAACATTTTCGTTCCGGCTAAAAACATCGCACCCACGTGTGCGTTTATAAGCCAATATTGGCATTATTTGACAAAATGATGTGAACCCGTTAGGGTTTGTGTCCCGATCTTTCGATGAGAGGTGATAACTCGATTGGATGAAGACGACGTTCACGGTCCGACTACAACTATCCAAGGACACTGCGCCTTAGCAACCGATACACCGTCTCCAATGGTTGTCGCGAACTTGTGATGCGCGACACCCGGCCACGAGGGCACTCGTCCTGCAGGCAATCGAAGAACAAGCAAGAACAAGTAGAACAAGCACTGAATTGCTAGATGAAGATGAAAGCTTCACTATGAAAGACACAATACGGTGGGGTTCCGATTACAAGCAGACGGACGGTTTAGCCAACACGCGCGCTGCGAGCAGGTAGCAAGTAGCTAACTCTATTCATCAAAACCCGAGTGTTCTTGGCGGCGGCTAAGGTATAAAAAGAGGAGGAGAACGACCACAGGTCGTGCTCTAACCCTAGGACGCGCCCCTAATGGGCCCAACTTGATACACAGCCCATTGGGCCCAAAAAGAGGTGACACAGCACCGTGGACAGAAAACACTCGGTAGTAAAACGACAATTGCGGCCGCTCCAGAACAGATATGGACATGAGGTTGGATGCATTTGAAAGTAGACTTGAATAGCTTTCCATGAAGTACTTGCACGCCCAAATCGGAGCTCGCATGAAATCGTGGCGGCCGTCAGAAGTTGGTGCTGTCCTGCAGTCCGAATTCACCCCGCGCGAATCCTCTCCCCTTTGGATCCTCTCCATCGTTCCTGAGTAAAACAAGAGTGCACGCATCCCCGGGGTATAAAGAAGAGGAATATGAACACAAGAATGAACTCACCTGATAGTTGAGTTGACGTGCACGAGCGCGGGTGATAGGACCATGAAGCTGTAGTTGTGGGGACGTGGATGTATCGATGGTGTTGATGTCCTCATCATCCTCCCTTTCTTGCATTTGAGTCGTCCTCGACTCAAGCTCAACTTCTTCTCCAAAATATGGCTTCAAATCCGCAATGTTAAATGTGGAACTAACCCCAAAATCTGCAGGCAAATCAAGCTTATATGCATTCTCATTAATCTTTGCTAACACTTTAAATGGTCCATCAGCTCTAGGCATCAATTTGGATTTCCTCAGATCAGGAAACCGTTCTTTTCGCAGATGCAACCAAACCAAATCTCCAGGTTCAAAATGCAAGTCCCGTCTACCTTTGTCACCAGCAGACTTATACTTAACATTCATACGCTCTATGTTTTCTTTAGTTGTCTCATGCAGTTTTAACATGAACTTAGCACGTTGCGTAGCATCAAAATTCAGTTTTTCAGAAGATGGCAAAGGCATCAAATCAATTGGAGCACGAGGCAACAAACCATACACAATTTGAAATGGGCACATCTTTGTAGTAGAATGCAAGGAACGATTATAAGCAAATTCAATATGAGGCAAGCACTCTTCCCACACCTTAATATTTTTCTTCAAAACAGCCCTGAGCATAGTAGACAAGGTTCTATTCACAACCTCAGTTTGTCCATCAGTTTGGGGATGACAAGTAGTAGAAAACAAAAGCTTAGTCCCCAATTTAGCCCACAAAGTTCTCCAAAAATGGCTAAGAAATTTAGTGTCACGATCAGAAACAATTGTGTTTGGCACACCATGCAAGCGAACAATTTCTCGAAAGAACAAATCAGCGATATGACTAGCATCATCAGTTTTATGACATGGTATAAAATGTGCCATTTTAGAAAATCTATCCACAACCACAAAAATGCTATCACGCCCCCTCTTGGTCCTAGGCAATCCCAACACAAAATCCATTGAAATATCTTCCCAAGGAACAGTAGGAACAGGGAGAGGCATATACAAACCATGTGGATTCAAGCGTGACTTAGCCTTTTGACATGTAGGGCAGCGAGCAACGAATCTCTCCACATCTCTTCTCATCTTTGGCCAAAAGAAATGGCCAGCAAGGATGTCCTCCGTCTTCTTGGCACCAAAGTGTCCCATCAAACCACCTCCATGCGCTTCCTGCAACAACAACAAGCGAACAGAGCTAGCTGGAATGCATAGCTTGTTAGCTCTAAAAACAAACCCATCATTGAAGACGAATTTGTTCCATGTTCTTCCATCCGTACAATGCAGCAACACATCTTTAAAATCAGCATCATGCGCATATTGGTTTTTAATTGTTTCGAGGCCAAAAATCTTGTAGTCAAGTTGTGTCAACAAAGTATATCTCCTAGACAATGCATCAGCAATGATATTGTCCTTCCCTTTCTTGTGTTTGATAACATAAGGAAAAGATTCAATAAATTCAACCCACTTAGCATGTCTACGGTTCAGTTTTCCTTGGCTACGAATATGCTTCAAAGACTCATGATCAGAATGTATGACAAATTCCTTGGGCCACAAATAGTGCTGCCATGTTTCTAAAGTTCGCACAAGAGCATACAATTCCTTATCATAAGTAGAATAATTCAGAACAGGTCCACTCAACTTTTCACTAAAGTATGCAACAGGTTTGCCTTCTTGTAGCAAAACACCGCCCAATCCAATCCCACTAGCATCACATTCAAGTTCGAAAGTCTTAGTAAAATCGGGAAGTTGGAGGAGAGGTGCATGGGTCAACTTATCTTTCAACATGTGGAAGGCGTTCTCTTGTGATGTGCCCCAAGTGAAAGGCACTCCCTTCTTTGTAAGCTCATTCAGTGGTGCAGCAATGGTGCTGAAATCCCGCACAAAGCGACGATAGAACCCCGCGAGTCCTAGAAAGCTCCGCACCTGTGAGACCGTTTTAGGAGTCGGCCAACTCTGAATTGCCTCCACCTTCGCTTGATCAACCTCGATCCCCTGTGGAGTAACAACATAGCCAAGAAACGAAACTCGAGCGGTGCAAAAACAGCACTTCTCAAGGTTACCAAACAAACGTGCATCACGCAAAGCATTAAAAACAGCACGTAAATGATCAAGATGGTCCTCTAAAGATTTGCTATAAATCAGAATATCATCAAAGTAGACCACCACAAATTTTCCAATGAAGGGACGCAAAACCTCATGCATCAATCGCATGAAAGTGCTTGGTGCATTAGTTAAACCAAAAGGCATCACTAACCACTCATATAACCCAAACTTCGTTTTAAATGCTGTTTTCCATTCATCTCCCAACTTCATACGAATCTGGTGGTAACCACTACGCAAATCAACTTTAGAGAACACAGTAGAGCCACTCAATTCATCAAGCATATCATCTAACCTAGGAATAGGATGACGATATCTAATGGTAATGTTATTAATAGCTCTACAATCAACACACATACGCCATGAGCCATCTTTCTTTGGTACCAAAATCACCGGAACCGCACAAGGACTAAGAGACTCGCGTACGTACCCTTTATCAAGCAATTCCTGAACTTGACGCTGAATCTCCTTGGTTTCCTCGGGGTTGGTTCGATATGGCGCACGGTTAGGTAGTGAAGCACCTGGGATCAAGTCGATTTGATGCTCAATTCCACGCACCGGTGGCAGCCCCGGTGGTACTTCCTTGGGAAACACATCAGAGTACTCCTGCAAAATGTTAGCAACAGCAGGGGGCAAAGAATGCTGCATATCGGGAAGTGAAATCAAAGCATCTTTGCATACCAAAGCATAGGCAACGGAAGGTGATGCAATCAATTCATTAATATCAGATTTAGTAGCAAGTAAGCATTTTGTTTTCAAATTGATCTCATTTTTCTCAGTTTTCTTGCTAGCAGATTGGGCATTGTTATGGCTTGCACCTTTGGATTTGGCAGCTTTAGCAACCTCATCATTCAAAATATCTTCAGGAGACATGGGATGCAACACAAGTTTCTTATCATGGTACAGAAAAGAATACTGGTTTGACCTACCATGATGCATAGAATCCCTATCAAATTGCCAAGGTCTACCTAGCAGAATATTGCATGCTTGCATGGGCACAACATCACATTCAACAACATCATGGTAAGTTCCAATTGTAAAATTAACGTGCACCAGTCTTGTTACCTTTGCCTTACCACTGTTGTTCAGCCATTGGATGTAGTATGGATGCGGGTGCGGTTTGGTGCTGAGTGCAAGCTTCTCCACCATCTCGCTACTAGCCAAGTTGTTGCAACTACCTCCATCAATGATCATGCGGCAAGAACGCTCTTTGATGACACACTTTGTTTGGAACAACGTGTGTCGCTGATTTTGCTCCACCTTCTCCATTTGTGCGCTGAGGACACGCTGCACAATGAGGCTCTCATAGCGATCTGCATCTTCAGCCCCAATATGCTCTTCAGGTGGCTCATTATCTGCATGGTCAGTCGCAAGCAAAGCAAGAGTATCCTCATCGAAATCACTAGCGGACGAGTACTCACCATCATTTTTGACTACCAAGACTCGCTTGCTAGGGCAGTCACGCTGCACATGCCCAAAGCCCTTGCAACGGTGGCACTGAACATCTCTTGTTCTACCCGTGGATGCCATGGAAGAAGCACTCGCGGCTGTTTGAGCAGCCTTTGTCGCTGAGCTAACAGGAGGGCCACGAGTCTTGTCACTGGATGGAGGAGGTGCTGCTCGACTGGGTGTGGGTGTGGAAGATGGGGAAGCAGTACGACCGACCGGAGGAGTGGTGCGTGTCTGCCATGATGTAGTTTTACCTGCAGAAAAATTAGCCTTGGTACTAGCACGTCGTCCCTGCACTTCCCTTTCAGCTTTACAAGCAAGATGAAACAATCGGGTCATATTAGTGTAATCTTTGTAGTCTACGATGTCATAAATCTCGCGGTTTAAACCACCCAAAAATCTAGCCATAGCAGCATCCTCAGTTTCCTCTAAATTACAACGAAGCAAACCCATTTGTAACTCTTGATAATATTCCTCTACACTTTTTGCACCCTGTCTCAATTGTTGCAACCTATTCAGCAAATCACGTGCATAGTAAGAAGGAACAAATCTTGCCCGCATGACCCGTTTCAAAGCATCCCAAGTTTGTGGCATGTTATTAGGATTTTTCTTGCCATGTTCTATCCACCAAACCGAAGCAAAATCAGTGAACTCACTAGTAGCAGCTCTAACTCTAGTGTTCTCAGGAAATTCATGGCATGCAAATTTTTGGTCAACAGCAATCTCCCAAGAAAGGTACGCATCAGGATCATATTTCCCATCAAAAGGAGGTATCTTAAATTTAATTTTAGAAAAAGCATCATTATTGTTGCGTACCTCGCGTCGGCGGTGACCACCCATACCTTGACGATTATGACGGAGCCGTCGACGATCACGAGCATCTGGATCATCCTGTTCAGTGTCAGCAGTATATTCATCCTCCAAATTATCCTCGACGTACTCATCGTCAATGTCATCTTCGTTATGCCCAACATTGCCTCTAGCATTGAGAGCATCAAAATGCCTCACAAGAGCAGCAAGACTAGTGTCAATGCGGGCGACCGATGTCTCCAACCCTGTAAGCTTGGTGTTGGTGGCGATCTGAGTGGACTCCAGTTGTCCAATCTTCTCATTTGTCACCTGCAAATCTGCATCAAGTCCTTCTGTATGCTGCTTTACTTGCCTTGTAAAATATTGTATGATTCCCTTGGTGCGTGGGGAATGAGACGCACCCTCTTCATCTTTATCCTCTGGACCTGCCATGGTTAAGAAAACAAGGGCAACAAAACAACAGATGAGGTAATTTAAGCCCTATGACTAGTGGAATGTAGCTTTTTCAAGGCGCTCACTCACAGCTCACTCGCAACCTGTCTCACAAGCTCTTACCAATTCTTACCTTGCCCACAGGAGGGGACGGCAACCCACAAGTATGCAACCGTGGAACGGGGTGTATCGGTGCCGTAGCAACAAGACCTGGCAAGCTGTAGTCGGGTTTATAGTGGAGCTGTCGGTGGGCTGAAAGTAATGCTCAAGAGAATCTAGAAACCACGTTAGCCAAAACAAGTTGAATAATCGCTCAAGGGTTGTACAGTGCTGGTCCTAGGCTAGCCGAAGTAGAGACGCGAGCCTAACCACAAAGGACGCCACAAGACAAACCCAAACAGGAACGATAACACCAAAGTAGAGGGGGGTGACAACAGGGATTGGTGGTGGAGGAGTGCTCACACAGGTACGGTCCTTTTTTTTTTTTTGCTTTCTCTCTCTAGTGCTGAGGAGAGAGAGGCGACTTTTTTTTTTTATTATTTTTTTTGATATATTTTTTTTTTCAACCAGGAGCACACTAGAACCAACCACAGAAATTCTTAGCTCAAACGGACACAATATGAAGCATATAGAAATTTTTCAAGGTTCTATCCGAATAGATCCCGAAGCTTCTCGCCACGAAAACAGAATTTTGCAAGTGGAATTTGGCGATTTTAATTTTGGCGAACCCGGCGAAGCGGGGGAAAATCAGATGTAACTTTTTCTGTAGATGTCCGTGGATATATTATAAGCCCAATTCCGAGTCCGTATGAAAAAGATATGGCTGTTTTATGGAAGGTTACACGAATCAGGTTTTTTTTTTTTTTTTTTTTTGTGGTGGCAGCAGACTCAAAGGCAATCAGATTCAAGGAAGGGAACCGATCTAACACAAAAGGAAAGGGATTTGGTGGATGGCTTCGATAGTGGTGATGATGGCAAAAGTGGTGATGGCGGCGGTGGTGAAGATGGCGATGGGTGGTGGCAAGAACTCGAAACTCTAATCGACTAAACACTAAGACCAGCAAATTAGCACAAACCGATGCAATCGAAAACTCAACAAGCCCTAACTAAGCAGTACTAGTAAAAAAAAAGGCTCAAGGGTTTTTAGGATTATGGAGAACTAATCTACTATTCCCTTTTTTTTAATGGCTTTTTTTTTTTGGACTTTAGGAAAAAAAAAAAAAAATAAACAACGAAGGGTAACAAAATCTCTCACCGATCAACCACGCTCTGATACCACCTGATGTGAACCCGTTAGGGTTTGTGTCCCGATCTTTCGATGAGAGGTGATAACTCGATTGGATGAAGACGACGTTCACGGTCCGACTACAACTATCCAAGGACACTGCGCCTTAGCAACCGATACACCGTCTCCAATGGTTGTCGCGAACTTGTGATGCGCGACACCCGGCCACGAGGGCACTCGTCCTGCAGGCAATCGAAGAACAAGCAAGAACAAGTAGAACAAGCACTGAATTGCTAGATGAAGATGAAAGCTTCACTATGAAAGACACAATACGGTGGGGTTCCGATTACAAGCAGACGGACGGTTTAGCCAACACGCGCGCTGCGAGCAGGTAGCAAGTAGCTAACTCTATTCATCAAAACCCGAGTGTTCTTGGCGGCGGCTAAGGTATAAAAAGAGGAGGAGAACGACCACAGGTCGTGCTCTAACCCTAGGACGCGCCCCTAATGGGCCCAACTTGATACACAGCCCATTGGGCCCAAAAAGAGGTGACACAGCACCGTGGACAGAAAACACTCGGTAGTAAAACGACAATTGCGGCCGCTCCAGAACAGATATGGACATGAGGTTGGATGCATTTGAAAGTAGACTTGAATAGCTTTCCATGAAGTACTTGCACGCCCAAATCGGAGCTCGCATGAAATCGTGGCGGCCGTCAGAAGTTGGTGCTGTCCTGCAGTCCGAATTCACCCCGCGCGAATCCTCTCCCCTTTGGATCCTCTCCATCGTTCCTGAGTAAAACAAGAGTGCACGCATCCCCGGGGTATAAAGAAGAGGAATATGAACACAAGAATGAACTCACCTGATAGTTGAGTTGACGTGCACGAGCGCGGGTGATAGGACCATGAAGCTGTAGTTGTGGGGACGTGGATGTATCGATGGTGTTGATGTCCTCATCACAAAAGATCGCCGCGCCAGTCACGAAGTGATTCTTCGACACGTACGCACCCAATCCACTCCAATATGTCCAAAACTCATGTTTTGGGGCTTCTTGAACTTTTTCGTTCCGGCTAAAAACATCGCACCCACGTGTGCCTTTCTAAGCCAATATTGGCATTAATTGACAAAAGTTCGCATGTTTTGGGGCTTCTTGAACTTTTTCGTTCCGGCTAAAAACATCGCACCCACGTGTGCCTTTATAAGCCAATATTGGCATTAATTGACAAAAGTTCGCCGCGCCAGTCACGAAGGGATCTTTCGACACGTACGCACCCAATCCACTCCAATATGTCCAAAACTCATGTTTTGGGGCTTCTTGAACTTTTTCGTTCCGGCTAAAAACATCGCACCCACGTGTGCCTTTCTAAGGCAATATTGGCATTAATTGACAAAAGTTCGCCGCGCCAGTCACGAAGTGATTTTTCGACACGTACGAACCCAATCCACTCCAATATGTCCAAAACTCATGTTTAGGGGCTTCTTGAACTTTTTGTTCCAGCTAAAAACATCACACCCACGTGTGCCTTTATAAGCCAATATTGGCATTAATTGACAAAAGTTCGCATGTTTTGGGGCTTCTTGAACTTTTTCGTTCCGGCTAAAAACATCGCACCCACGTGTGCCTTTATAAGCCAATATTGGCATTAATTGACAAAAGTTCGCCGCGCCAGTCACGAAGTGATCTTTCGACACGTACGAACCCAATCCACTCCAATATGTCCAAAACTCATGTTTTGGGGCCTCTTAAACTTTTTCGTTCCGGCTAAAAACATCGCACACACGTGTGCGTTTCTAAGCCAATATTGGCATTAATTGACAAAAGTTCGCCGCGCCAGTCACGAAGTGATTCTTCGACACGTACGCACCCAATCCACTCCAATATGTCCAAAACTCATGTTTTGGGGCTTCTTGAACTTTTTCGTTCCGGCTAAAAACATCGCACACACGTGTGCCTTTCTAAGCCAATATTGGCATTAATTGACAAAAGTTTGCCGCGCCAGTCACGAAGTGATTCTTCGACACGTACGCACCCAATCCACTCTAATATGTCCAAAACACATGTTTTGGGGCTTCTTGAACTTTTTCGTTCCGGCTAAAAACATCGCACCCCCGTGTGCCTTTCTCAGCCAGTATTAGCATTAATTGACAAAAGTTCGCCGCGCCAGTCACGAAGTGATTTTTCGACACGTACGAACCCAATCCACTCCAATATGTCCAAAACTCATGTTTAGGGGCTTCTTGAACTTTTTGTTCCAGCTACAAACATCACACCCACGTGTGCCTTTATAAGGCAATATTGGCATTAAATGACAAAAATTCGCCGCGCCAGTCACGAAGTAATCTTTCGACACGTATGCACCCAATCCACTCCAATATGTCCAAAACTCATGTTTTGGGGCTTCTTGAACTTTTTCGTTCCGGCTAAAAACATCGCAAACACGTCTGCCTTTCTAAGCCAATATTGGCATTAATTGACAAAAGTTCGCCGCGCCAGTCACGAAGTGATTCTTCCACACGTACGCACCCAATCCACTCCAATATGTCCAAAACTCATGTTTTGGGGCTTCTTGAACTTTTTCGTTCCGGCTAAAAACATCGCACCCACGTGTGCCTTTATAAGCTAATATTGGCATTAATTGACAAAAGTTCGCCGCGCCAGTCACGAAGTGATTTTTCGACACGTACGCTCCCAATCCACTCCAATATGTCCAAAACTCATGTTTTTGGGCTTCTTGAACTTTTTCGTTCCGAATAAAAACATCGCACCCACGTGTGCCTTTATAAGCCAATATTGGCATTAATTGACAAAAGTTGGCCGCGCCAGTCACGAAGTGATCTTTCGACACGTACGCACCCAATCCACTCCAATATGTCCAAAACTCATGTTTTGGGGCTTCTTAAACTTTTTCGTTCCGGCTAAAAACATCGCACACACGTGTGCCTTTCTAAGCCAATATTGGCATTAATTGACAAAAGTTCGCCACGCCAGTCACGAAGTGATTCTTCGACACGTACGCACCCAATCCACTCCAATATGTCCAAAACACATGTTTTGGGGCTTCTTGAACTTTTTCGTTCCGGCTAAAAACATCGCACCCCCGTGTGCCTTTCTCAGCCAGTATTAGCATTAATTGACAAAAGTTCGCCGCGCCAGTCACGAAGTGATTTTTCGACACGTACGAACCCAATCCACTCCAATATGTCCAAAACTCATGTTTAGGGGCTTCTTGAACTTTTTGTTCCAGCTACAAACATCACACCCACGTGTGCCTTTATTAGGCAATATTGGCATTAAATGACAAAAATTCGCCGCGCCAGTCACAAAGTAATCTTTCGACACGTATGCACCCAATCCACTCCAATATGTCCAAAACTCATGTTTTGGGGCTTCTTGAACTTTTTCGTTCCGGCTAAAAACATCGCAAACACGTCTGCCTTTCTAAGCCAATATTGGCATTAATTGACAAAAGTTCGCCGCGCCAGTCACGAAGTGATTCTTCCACACGTACGCACCCAATCCACTCCAATATGTCCAAAACTCATGTTTTGGGGCTTCTTGAACTTTTTCGTTCCGGCTAAAAACATCGCACCCACGTGTGCCTTTATAAGCTAATATTGGCATTAATTGACAAAAGTTCGCCGCGCCAGTCACGAAGTGATTTTTCGACACGTACGCTCCCAATCCACTCCAATATGTCCAAAACTCATGTTTTTGGGCTTCTTGAACTTTTTCGTTCCGAATAAAAACATCGCACCCACGTGTGCCTTTATAAGCCAATATTGGCATTAATTGACAAAAGTTTGCCGCGCCAGTCACGAAGTGATCTTTCGACACGTACGCACCCAATCCACTCCAATATGTCCAAAACTCATGTTTTGGGGCTTCTTAAACTTTTTCGTTCCGGCTAAAAACATCGCACACACGTGTGCCTTTCTAAGCCAATATTGGCATTAATTGACAAAAGTTCGCCACGCCAGTCACGAAGTGATTCTTCGACACGTACGCACCCAATCCACTCCAATATGTCCAAAACACATGTTTTGGGGCTTCTTGAACTTTTTCGTTCCGGCTAAAAACATCGCACCCCCGTGTGCCTTTCTCAGCCAGTATTAGCATTAATTGACAAAAGTTCGCCGCGCCAGTCACGAAGTGATTTTTCGACACGTACGAACCCAATCCACTCCAATATGTCCAAAACTCATGTTTAGGGGCTTCTTGAACTTTTTGTTCCAGCTACAAACATCACACCCACGTGTGCCTTTATTAGGCAATATTGGCATTAAATGACAAAAATTCGCCGCGCCAGTCACAAAGTAATCTTTCGACACGTATGCACCCAATCCACTCCAATATGTCCAAAACTCATGTTTTGGGGCTTCTTGAACTTTTTCGTTCCGGCTAAAAACATCGCAAACACGTCTGCCTTTCTAAGCCAATATTGGCATTAATTGACAAAAGTTCGCCGCGCCAGTCACGAAGTGATTCTTCCACACGTACGCACCCAATCCACTCCAATATGTCCAAAACTCATGTTTTGGGGCTTCTTGAACTTTTTCGTTCCGGCTAAAAACATCGCACCCACGTGTGCCTTTATAAGCTAATATTGGCATTAATTGACAAAAGTTCGCCGCGCCAGTCACGAAGTGATTTTTCGACACGTACGCTCCCAATCCACTCCAATATGTCCAAAACTCATGTTTTTGGGCTTCTTGAACTTTTTCGTTCCGAATAAAAACATCGCACCCACGTGTGCCTTTATAAGCCAATATTGGCATTAATTGACAAAAGTTTGCCGCGCCAGTCACGAAGTGATCTTTCGACACGTACGCACCCAATCCACTCCAATATGTCCAAAACTCATGTTTTGGGGCTTCTTAAACTTTTTCGTTCCGGCTAAAAACATCGCACACACGTGTGCCTTTCTAAGCCAATATTGGCATTAATTGACAAAAGTTCGCCACGCCAGTCACGAAGTGATTCTTCGACACGTACGCACCCAATCCACTCCAATATGTCCAAAACTCATGTTTTGGGGCTTCTTGAACATTTTCGTTCCGGCTAAAAACATCGCACCCACGTGTGCGTTTATAAGCCAATATTGGCATTAATTGACAAAAGTTCGCCGCGCCAGTCACGAAGTGATTTTTCGACACGTACGCACCCGATCCACTCCAATATGTCCAAAACTCATGTTTTGGGGCTTCTTGAACATTTTCGTTCCGGCTAAAAACATCGCACCCACGTGTGCGTTTATAAGCCAATATTGGCATTAATTGACAAAAGTTCGCCACGCCAGTCACGAAGTGATTCTTCGACACGTACGCACCCAATCCACTCCAATATGTCCAAAACACATGTTTTGGGGCTTCTTGAACTTTTTCGTTCCGGCTAAAAACATCGCACCCCCGTGTGCCTTTCTCAGCCAGTATTAGCATTAATTGACAAAAGTTCGCCGCGCCAGTCACGAAGTGATTTTTCGACACGTACGAACCCAATCCACTCCAATATGTCCAAAACTCATGTTTAGAGGCTTCTTGAACTTTTTGTTCCAGCTACAAACATCACACCCACGTGTGCCTTTATAAGGCAATATTGGCATTAAATGACAAAAATTCGCCGCGCCAGTCACGAAGTAATCTTTCGACACGTATGCACCCAATCCACTCCAATATGTCCAAAACTCATGTTTTGGGGCTTCTTGAACTTTTTCGTTCCGGCTAAAAACATCGCAAACACGTCTGCCTTTCTAAGCCAATATTGGCATTAATTGACAAAAGTTCGCCGCGCCAGTCACGAAGTGATTCTTCCACACGTACGCACCCAATCCACTCCAATATGTCCAAAACTCATGTTTTGGGGCTTCTTGAACTTTTTCGTTCCGGCTAAAAACATCGCACCCACGTGTGCCTTTATAAGCTAATATTGGCATTAATTGACAAAAGTTCGCCGCGCCAGTCACGAAGTGATTTTTCGACACGTACGCTCCCAATCCACTCCAATATGTCCAAAACTCATGTTTTTGGGCTTCTTGAACTTTTTCGTTCCGAATAAAAACATCGCACCCACGTGTGCCTTTATAAGCCAATATTGGCATTAATTGACAAAAGTTTGCCGCGCCAGTCACGAAGTGATCTTTCGACACGTACGCACCCAATCCACTCCAATATGTCCAAAACTCATGTTTTGGGGCTTCTTAAACTTTTTCGTTCCGGCTAAAAACATCGCACACACGTGTGCCTTTCTAAGCCAATATTGGCATTAATTGACAAAAGTTCGCCACGCCAGTCACGAAGTGATTCTTCGACACGTACGCACCCAATCCACTCCAATATGTCCAAAACTCATGTTTTGGGGCTTCATGAACATTTTCGTTCCGGCTAAAAACATCGCACCCACGTGTGCGTTTATAAGCCAATATTGGCATTAATTGACAAAAGTTCGCCGCGCCAGTCACGAAGTGATTTTTCGACACGTACGCACCCGATCCACTCCAATATGTCCAAAACTCATGTTTTGGGGCTTCTTGAACTTTTTCGTTCCGGCTAAAAACATCGCACCCACGTGTGCGTTTATAAGCCAATATTGGCATTATTTGACAAAAGTTCGCCGCGCCAGTCACGAAGTGATTCTTCGACACGTACGCACCCAATCCACTCCAATATGTCCAAAACTCATGTTTTGGGGCTTCTTGAACATTTTCGTTCCGGCTAAAAACATCGCACCCATGATACAGCAACGGGGGTTCCCGATCTTTCGATGA
Source organism: Oryza punctata (assembly GCA_000573905.2). Lineage (NCBI taxonomy): Eukaryota > Viridiplantae > Streptophyta > Magnoliopsida > Poales > Poaceae > Oryza > Oryza punctata. The sequence continues at coordinate 20,283 of AVCL02000032.1, read as the reverse complement.
GAGGATGATCTCATGCAGTTTTAACATCAATTCAGCACGTTGTTTTGCATCAAAATTCACCCTCTCTGAAGTTGGTAGGGGCAAAAGATCAATTGGAGCACGGGGCAAAAGGCCATAAACAATGTCAAAACGGCACTTCTTAGTAGTAGAATGTTGTGAACGATTATAAGCAAACTCGACATGAGGCAAACATTCTTCCCACATTTTAACATTCTTTTTCAAAACAGCCCTAAGCATTGTAGATAAAGTTCTATTCACAACCTCAGTTTGTCCATCAGTTTGGGGATGACAAGTAGTAGAAAATAAAAGTTTAGTCCCCAACTTAGCCCACAAGGTTCTCCAAAAATGACTAAGGAATTTTGCATCCCGATCAGAAACTATGGTGTTTGGCACTCCATGCAAGCGAACGATCTCACGAAAGAACAAATCTGCAACGTGTGTAGCGTCATCACTCTTATGACATGGTATGAAATGCGCCATTTTAGAAAATCTGTCTACAACAACAAAGACACTGTCCCTCCCCTTCTTTGTTCTAGGCAGTCCTAAAACAAAGTCCATAGAAATATCCTCCAAAGGCACACTAGGGACAGGTAGAGGCATATACAAACCATGAGGGTTAAGGTGTGACTTAGCTTTTTGGCATGTTGTGCAGCGAGCAACAAACCTCTCCACGTCCCTCCTCATTTTGGGCCAAAAGAAATGATCAGCGAGGATATCCTCCGTCTTCTTCACACCAAAGTGTCCCATCAGCCCTCCTCCATGCGCTTCCTGCAACAATAACATACGCACGGAGCTAGCTGGAATGCATAGCTTATTAGCTCTAAACACAAACCCGTTGGTGAGAACGAATTTGTTCCAAGTCTTTCCCTCCTTGCAATTCAACAACACATCTTTAAAGTAATCATCGTGTGCATATTGCTCTTTAATTGTTTCCAAGCCAAAAATTTTGAAGTCAAGTTGGGAAAGCATTGTGTAACGTCTAGACAAAGCATCAGCAATGACATTTTCTTTTCCCTTCTTATGTTTGATGACATATGGAAAAGATTCAATAAATTCAACCCATTTAGCATGCCTACGGTTCAGTTTTGCTTGACTCCGGATGTGTTTTAAAGACTCATGATCAGAGTGTATAACAAATTCTTTGGGCCATAAATAATGTTGCCATGTTTCCAAAGTTCGCACTAGAGCAAATAATTCCTTATCATAAGTAGAATAATTCAAACTAGGTCCACTCAATTTCTCGCTGAAATATGCTATAGGTTTGCCTTCTTGTAACAACACACCACCCAAACCAATCCCACTAGCATCACATTCAAGCTCAAAAGTTTTATTGAAATCAGGAAGTTGGAGCAAAGGTGCATGTGTTAACTTATCTTTTAAAGTGTCGAATGCATTCATTTGTGCTGCAGCCCAAGTGAATGTCACATTCCTCTTGGTAAGCTCATGTAGTGGGGCTGCAATGGTGCTGAAATCCTTCACAAAGCGGCGGTAGAACCCAGCAAGTCCTAGAAAGCTTCTCACTTGTGTGACCGATGTTGGAACCGGCCAGCTATCTATGGCTTCAACCTTGGCATGATCTACTTCAATTCCCTGCGGAGTCACAACATAGCCAAGAAAAGAAACTCGATCTGTGCAAAATGTGCATTTCTCAAGGTTACCAAATAAACGTGCATTACGTAGAGCATCAAATACAGCACGCAAATGATCATGATGATCCTCTATTGATCTGCTATATATAAGAATGTCATCAAAATATACCACCACAAATCTGCTAATGAAATCACGTAAAACTTCATTCATTAATCTCATGAAAGTGCTGGGCGCATTAGTGAGACCAAAGGGCATCACTAACCACTCATATAGGCCGAACTTAGTTTTAAAAGCTGTTTTCCATTCATCTCCTAACTTCATGCGAATTTGGTGGTAACCACTACGTAAATCAATTTTAGAGAACACAAGTGAACCACTCAATTCATCAAGCATATCATCTAGCCTAGGGATAGGATGACGATATCTGATTGTGATGTTGTTAATTGCTCTACAATCCACACACATGCGCCATGAGCCATCTTTCTTAGGAACTAAAAGCACGGGAACAGCACAAGGGCTAAGAGACTCACGCACATACCCCTTGTCGAGTAATTCTTGTACTTGACGCTGAATCTCCCTTGTTTCCTCTGGGTTGGTCCTGTATGACGCACGGTTTGGCAAGGAGGCCCCAGGAATGAGGTCAATCTGGTGCTCAATCCCTCGAATTGGTGGCAGCCCCGGTGGCACCTCCTTTGGAAAGACATCGGCGTACTCCTGCAAAAGGTTAGTGACTGGAGAAGGCAACGAAATAGGAGTATCCTCAAGTGAAAATAAAGTCTCTTTGCAAACCAAAGCATAGCACACAGCAATGTTAGTGTCAACTTCGTCCAAGTCAGATTTTGTTGCAATGAAACAAGATCCCTTAAGCTTAATCTCGTTTTTACTATTATGAACAGATTTGGTGGGTTTCTTCTTATGCTTCTCAAGTTCATTAGCCACAATCTGGTTCTCGCTCCTAGTATGCTCCTGATTTTTTTGTTTGCTAGCTCTAGCAAGTTCATCCTTTAAAATAGCTTCCGGAGACATAGGATGTAACACAAGTTTTTTGCCATTATGCACAAAAGAGTACTGATTTGTTTTGCCAAAGTGTAAAGAATCCTTATCAAACTGCCATGGCCTACCTAATAACATAGAACATGCTTGCATAGGCACAACATCACAATTGATTGAGTCATGATAAGAACCAATGGAAAAATGTACTCTTACCAATCGTGTTACCTTTACCTTGCCGCTGCTATTAAGCCATTGAATATAGTAGGGCTGCGGGTGTGGCTGCGTGCTCAATGCAAGTTTCTCGACCATTTCAGCACTAGCCAAATTATTGCAGCTCCCTCCATCTATGATCACGCGGCAAGAGCGTTCCTTGATCACACACTTGGTTTGAAACAAGATGTGACGCTGATTTTGTTCAGCCCTCTCCATCTGCGCACTTAGCACGCGCTGCACCACTAGGCTCTCATAGTGCTCCGCAGCTTCGGCTCCAATGTGTTCTTCATCTTGATGGGACGCGTCACCTTCTCCTGCATTGTTAGCTGCAAGCAAAGCATAGGTTTCTTCATCTAAATCACTAGCAGAGGAATACCCACCATCAGCTCTCACGATCATTACACGTGTGCTTGGGCAGTCCTTGCGCACGTGACCAAAGCCCTTGCAGCGTAGGCATTGAATATCCCTTGTCCTTCCTGATGATGCCACTGATGATGAGCTCTTGGAAGGTGTGGCAGCAACCCCTCTTGTTGGTTCACTCGGGCATGGTGTAGAGATTGTTGTGGAGGGACGCAACTTGTTGCTTGAGGACGATGGTGCCGCTGCTCGAGTTGTCGGTGCAGCAGTATTGGAAGGTGTCCAAGAGCTAGCACGACCTGCAGAAATGTTAGTCCTGAAGCTAGCTCTTCGTCCCTGCACTTCCCTTTCAGCTTTACAAGCAAGATGAAACAAACGATTAATTGAATTATATTCTTTGTAAGCTAGAATGTCCTGAATTTCTCGGTTCAGCCCACCCATGAATCTAGCCATACCAGCATCGTCATTTTCTACCAAACCACAACGGAGCATTCCTGTTTGCAATGCTTGATAGTACTCTTCAACAGATTTGTTTCCTTGTCTAAGTTGTTGCAATTTATGCAGCAAATCACGTGCATGATATGAAGGAACAAATCTAGCTCGCATGATTCTTTTCATAGCATCCCAGGTTTGGGGAGTGTTATTTGGATTGGAACGAACAAATTCACTCCACCAAATGGATGCAAAATCAGTAAACTCACTAGTAGCAGCCCTAACACGTTTATTCTCAGGAAAATCATGACAAGCAAATTTCTGATCAATAGCTAACTCCCAAGTAAGATATGCATCAGGGTCATATTTTCCATCAAAGCAAGGAATGGTAAACTTGATCTTTCCTAAAGAATCGTCATTATCACGTACCTCCCGTCGTGGTGGAGCGCCCATGCCATGGCGCGGGCGGCGCTGTTGTCGTTGTGGACGACCAAGTACCTCCTCATCAAGCTCAGTGTCAGCTGCGTAGTCCACTTCTTCCCTTGCTGCGACGCTGCTGATAGCATCATGGCTAATGTTGTGGCGCCTAGCTAGCCCATCATGACCACCTTGGCCCATCCTCTCCAACGTGTTCAAGATACCTGCAAGAGAAGTATTCACATCCGCAAGGGACCTCTCTAATGAGGAAAGCTTAGAGTTGGTGTTAATTTGAGCAGCCTCCAATTGACCAAGGCGATCATTGGCGACCCTAACATCCTCATCAAGTCCTTCAGCATGCTCCCTCACTTGGCGCTCAAAATGCTGTATGATGCCCTTTGTACGTGGTGAATGTTGAGGGTGCTCCCCGGAACCTCCTGACATGGTTAATAGGGAGCAAACAATTCACAAGAAATATGTCCTATCAACTATTGGAACTATGTGTTGTCCAACTCCATTTCTCCCACACTTATCCAAACGAGTTCTTACATGTTCTTACTTTGCTATGGAGAAGGCGTTGGCTACCAGCAAGAACAGCAACAATGGTTAGCAGTACCGGAGCCGACAACAAACACAATTCTGTGATGTAGTAGATAAAAACTTGTGGAGCTATAGGTGGCTGCAAGAATATCAAGGCATAGCTAGAACCACATTAATCAAAGTAAGTTGAATAATTGCTCAAAGATGGTATTGTGCTGGTCCTAGGTGAAACCCTGTTAGAGACGCGAGCCTAATCACAAGCGTAGCCACTGAAAATAGCACCAAAGAACACAAACAAAACAGCAACAACAACTTCCTCTCTTCTCTTGTTTTTTTTTTCACCTCTGTTTTTTTTTCTTTCCTTTTTCCTCTTTTCTCTATTTTTTTGGTACAGCTAGTTGAAAGCTGAATTTTTTTTTTCAATAAATTTCGAAATTACTCAAAACAGCAGAAACCACTTCTTCTCTTTTCATTCAGCCAACAAGTCAACACAATGAAGTAAAGTGGGCTGGTTGGAGTTACTTGGTTCAGCCAACAAGCCAAAAGTGAGAGCACTTAAATGATTTCTTGGGAAGGGCTGATTCACTTCACAAAGTTGCAAAAGGGTTGGCTGTTGGTGGAGGCAGCAATAAATGCATTTGGGGGTGGCTGATGTTGTGATGAGGGTGCTGCTGGTTGTGGTGGACGAAAATTTGGTGGGGTTGAAGGTGGATTTCGTGGTGAATATGGTGGTGATGGTGGCAGCGGAATGGATATGATACTTGAGGTGATGGTGGCTGTGTTTGTGGTGGCAAAAACGTGAGCAGAACCCGAAACTCTAAAGGACTAAACTACTAGAACCAGCACTCAACCAACAATGCAACCAAGAACTCAACATGCAAAGATTAAGTAGAACAGCAAAGGCTCAACTTGTTTTGGTGATTTTGGATCTGACCTATTTTTGTGGATTTTATGGGCTGTAGGTAAAAAACAAAGGATGGTTAAAATCTCTCACCGAGCAACTTGAGCTCTGATACCACTTGATACAGCAACGGGGGTTCCCGATCTTTCGATGAGAGGAGGATAACTTCGATTTGGGGCAGGAGATGACGTTGGCGGTCCGACTACAACTACCACAGGGGTGCTGCGCCTTAGCAACCGGTACACCAACTCCACTTTGTTGCTGTTCTTGCCGTGCCAAGAACAACCTTGAACCTGCAAGCAATCGAAGAACAAGCAAGAACAAGTTGACAAGGAAACAGCTCACGGCACTTGTCAAATGATAAAACTGAATCACACGAAGGTGGGGTTCTGAATACAAGTATCCGGGTGGTCTAGCCGACACACGCGAGTACAAGGAAGTAGCTGAAGCTAAACTTGCATCTAAACAAAACCCAAAATGAAAAATGGTGGCTGCTAGGTGTTTATATAGGTGGTAGAATGACCAGGATATGAGGTGGGAACAAACCCTAGTTTTTGTGGACCCCTAATGGGCTATAAAGATACAAGGCCCAAGCCCAAGTTTCTTGTGTGAAAACTATTTTGGTCATTGTGAGCAGCTTCGGTCAAATCTGATGGTGAGGCCGGACATCGCTGAAAGTATACGACGAGATCTTTCCAACAAGTACTCATTTGCCCCCATTGTCCTCCGGAGTGAAGAGCATTGACTTTATCAAAGTACCGCTGCTAGTGTTGTCTGCGATCTGGTTCTTCTCCCATATTCCTAGCAACAAGTAGATCACAACAACCAGTTAGTAGCACCCAATTCTGAGGAGAACTTGTATAAATAGCAGCTAGGAATGACTTTACCTGATAATTAAGTTCACGAGCTCGAGCTCTAGTCATTGGTCCTTGTTGTGCAATAGGCATGGTTGTATTGTTGGAAGGGATGTCCTCATCAACCCACGTGTGTCTTTCTAAGCCAATATTGGCATTAATTGACAAAAGTTCGCATGTTTTGGGGCTTCTTGAACTTTTTCGTTCCGGCTAAAAACATCGCACCCACGTGTGCCTTTATAAGCCAATATTGGCATTAATTGACAAAAGTTCGCCGCGCCAGTCACGAAGGGATCTTTCGACACGTACGCACCCAATCCACTCCAATATGTCCAAAACTCTTGTTTTGGGGCTTCTTGAACATTTTCGTTCCGGCTAAAAACATCGCACCCACGTGTGCCTTTATAAGCCAATATTGGCATTAGTTGACAAAAGTTCGCCGCGCCAGTCATGAAGTGATTTTTCGACACGTACGCACACAATCCACTCCAATATGTCCAAAACTCATGTTTTGGGGCTTCTTGAACTTTTTCGTTCCGGCTAAAAACATCGCACCCACGTGTGCGTTTATAAGCCAATATTGGCATTAATTGACAAAAGTTCGCCGCGCCAGTAACGAAGTGATTTTTCGACACGTACGCACCCGTTCCACTCCAATATGTCCAAAACTCATGTTTTTGGGCTTATTGAACTTTTTCGTTCCGGCTAAAAACATCGCACCCACGTGTGCCTTTATAAGACAATATTGGCATTAATTGACAAAAGTTCGCCGCGCCAGTCACGAAGTGATTTTTCGACACGTACGCACCCGATCCACTCCAATATGTCCAAAACTCATGTTTTGGGGCTTCTTGAACTTTTTCGTTCCGGCTAAAAACATCGCACCCACGTGTGCGTTTATAAGCCAATATTGGCATTAATTGACAAAAGTTCGCCGCGCCAGTCACGAAGTGATTTTTCGACACGTACGCACCCGATCCACTCCAATATGTCCAAAACTCATGTTTTGGGGCTTCTTGAACATTTTCGTTCCGGCTAAAAACATCGCACCCACGTGTGCGTTTATAAGCCAATATTGGCATTATTTGACAAAAGATCGCCGCGCCAGTCACGAAGTGATTCTTCGACACGTACGCACCCCATCCACTCCAATATGTCCAAAACTCATGTTTTGGGGCTTCTTGAACTTTTTCGTTCCGGCTAAAAACATCGCACCCACGTGTGCCTTTCTAAGCCAATACTGGCATTAATTGACAAAAGTTCGCATGTTTTGGGGCTTCTTGAACTTTTTCGTTCCGGCTAAAAACATCGCACCCACGTGTGCCTTTATAAGCCAATATTGGCATTAATTGACAAAAGTTCGCCGCGCCAGTCACGAAGTGATTTTTCGACACGTACGAACCCAATCCACTCCAATATGTCCAAAACTCATGTTTAGGGGCTTCTTGAACTTTTTGTTCCAGCTAAAAACATCACACCCACGTGTGCCTTTATAAGCCAATATTGGCATTAATTGACAAAAGTTCGCATGTTTTGGGGCTTCTTGAACTTTTTCGTTCCGGCTAAAAACATCGCACCCACGTGTGCCTTTATAAGCCAATATTGGCATTAATTGACAAAAGTTCGCCGCGCCAGTCACGAAGTGATCTTTCGACACGTACGAACCCAATCCACTCCAATATGTCCAAAACTCATGTTTAGGGGCTTCTTGAACTTTTTGTTCCAGCTACAAACATCACACCCACGTGTGCCTTTATAAGGCAATATTGGCATTAAATGACAAAAATTCGCCGCGCCAGTCACGAAGTAATCTTTCGACACGTATGCACCCAATCCACTGCAATATGTCCAAAACTCATGTTTTGGGGCTTCTTGAACTTTTTCGTTCCGGCTAAAAACATCGCAAACACGTCTGCCTTTCTAAGCCAATATTGGCATTAATTGACAAAAGTTCGCCGCGCCAGTCACGAAGTGATTCTTCCACACGTACGCACCTAATCCACTCCAATATGTCCAAAACTCATGTTTTGGGGCTTCTTGAACTTTTTCGTTCCGGCTAAAACATCGCACCCACGTGTGCCTTTATAAGCTAATATTGGCATTAATTGACAAAAGTTCGCCGCGCCAGTCACGAAGTGATTTTTCGACACGTACGCTCCCAATCCACTCCAATATGTCCAAAACTCATGTTTTTGGGCTTCTTGAACTTTTTCGTTCCGAATAAAAACATCGCACCCACGTGTGCCTTTATAAGCCAATATTGGCATTAATTGACAAAAGTTTGCCGCGCCAGTCACGAAGTGATCTTTCGACACGTACGCACCCAATCCACTCCAATATGTCCAAAACTCATGTTTTGGGGCTTCTTAAACTTTTTCGTTCCGGCTAAAAACATCGCACACACGTGTGCCTTTCTAAGCCAATATTGGCATTAATTGACAAAAGTTCGCCACGCCAGTCACGAAGTGATTCTTCGACACGTACGCACCCAATCCACTCCAATATGTCCAAAACTCATGTTTTGGGGCTTCTTGAACTTTTTCGTTCCGGCTAAAAACATCGCACCCACGTGTGCCTTTCTAAGCCAATATTGGCATTAATTGACAAAAGTTCGCCGCGCCAGTCACGAAGTGATTTTTCAACACGTACGAACCCAATCCACTCCAATATGTCCAAAACTCATGTTTAGGGGCTTCTTGAACTTTTGGTTCCAGCTAAAAACATCAGCACCCACGTGTGCCTTTATAAGGCAATATTGGCATTAATTGACAAAAGTTCGCCGCGCCAGTCACGAAGTGATCTTTCGACACGTACGCACCCAATCCACTCCAATATGTCCAAAACTCATGTTTTGGGGCTTCTTGAACTTTTTCGTTCCGGCTAAAAACATCGCACACACGTGTGCCTTTCTAAGCCAATATTGGCATTAATTGACAAAAGTTCGCCGCGCCAGTCACGAAGTGATTCTTCCACACGTACGCACCCAATCCACTCCAATATGTCCAAAACTCATGTTTTGGGGCTTCTTCAACTTTTTCGTTCCGGCCAAAAACATCGCACCCACGTGTGCCATTATAAGCCAATATTGGCATTAATTGACAAAAGTTCGCCGCGCCAGTCACGAAGTGATTTTTCGACAAGTACGCATCCCAATCCACTCCAATATGTCCAAAACTCATGTTTTGGGGCTTCTTGAACTTTTTCGTTCCGGCTAAAAACATCGCACCCACGTGTGCCTTTATAAGCCAATATTGGCATTAATTGACAAAAGTTCGCCGCGCTAGTCACGAAGTGATTTTTCGACAAGTACGCTCCCAATCCACTCCAATATGTCCAAAACTCATGTTTTGGGCTTCTTGAACTTTTTCGTTCCGAATAAAAACATCGCACCCACGTGTGCCTTTATAAGCCAATATTGGCATTAATTGACAAAAGTTCGCCGCGCTAGTCACGAAGTGATTTTTCGAAACGTACGCACCCGATCCACTCCAATATGTCCAAAACTCATGTTTTGGGGCTTCTTGAACTTTTTCGTTCCGGCTAAAAACATCGCACCCACGTGTGCCTTTATAAGCCAATATTGGCATTAATTGACAAAAGTTCGCCGCGCCAGTCACGAAGTGATTTTTCGAAACGTACGCACCCGATCCACTCCAATATGTCCAAAACTCATGTTTAGGGGCTTCTTGAACTTTTTGTTCCAGCTAAAAACATCACACCCACGTGTGCCTTTATAAGCCAATATTGGCATTAATTGACAAAAGTTCGCATGTTTTGGGGCTTCTTGAACTTTTTCGTTCCGGCTAAAAACATCGCACCCACGTGTGCCTTTATAAGCCAATATTGGCATTAATTGACAAAAGTTCGCCGCGCCAGTCACGAAGGGATCGTTCGACACGTACGCACCCAATCCACTCCAATATGTCCAAAACTCAAGTTTTGGGGCTTCTTGAACTTTTTCGTTCCGGCTAAAAACATCGCACCCACGTGTGCCTTTCTAAGGCAATATTGGCATTAATTGACAAAAGTTCGCCGCGCCAGTCACGAAGTGATTTTTCGACACGTACAAACCCAATCCACTCCAATATGTCCAAAACTCATGTTTAGGGGCTTCTTGAACTTTTTGTTCCAGCTAAAAACATCACACCCACGTGTGCCTTTATAAGCCAATATTGGCATTAATTGACAAAAGTTCGCCGCGCCAGTCACGAAGTGATCTTTCGACACGTACGCACCCAATCCACTCCAATATGTCCAAAACTCATGTTTTGGGGCTTCTTAAACTTTTTCGTTCCGGCTAAAAACATCGCACACACGTGTGCCTTTCTAAGCCAATATTGGCATTAATTGACAAAAGTTCGCCGCGCCAGTCACGAAGTGATTCTTCGACACGTACGCACCCAATCCACTCCAATATGTCCAAAACTCATGTTTTGGGGCTTCTTCAACTTTTTCGTTCCGGCCAAAAACATCGCACCCACGTGTGCCTTTATAAGCCAATATTGGCATTAATTGACAAAAGTTCGCCGCGCCAGTCACGAAGTGATTTTTCGACAAGTACGCTCCCAATCCACTCCAATATGTCCAAAACTCATGTTTTGGGGCTTCTTGAACATTTTCGTTCCGGCTAAAAACATCGCACCCACGTGTGCCTTTATAAGCCAATATTGGCATTAATTGACAAAAGTTCGCCGCGCCAGTCACGAAGTGATCTTTCGACACGTACGAACCCAATCCACTCCAATATGTCCAAAACTCATGTTTTGGGGCTTCTTGAACTTTTTCGTTCCGGCTAAAAACATCGCACACACGTGTGCCTTTATAAGCCAATATTGGCATTAATTGACAAAAGTTCGCCGCGCCAGTCACGAAGTGATTTTTCGACACGTACGCACCCAATCCACTCCAATATGTCCAAAACTCATGTTTTGGGGCTTCTTGAACTTTTTCGTTCCGGCTAAAAACATCGCACCCACGTGTGCCTTTATAAGCCAATATTGGCATTAATTGACAAAAGTTCGCCGCGCCAGTCACGAAGTGATTTTTCGAAACGTACGCACCCGATCCACTCCAATATGTCCAAAACTCATGTTTAGGGGCTTCTTGAACTTTTTGTTCCAGCTAAAAACATCACACCCACGTGTGCCTTTATAAGCCAATATTGGCATTAATTGACAAAAGTTCGCATGTTTTGGGGCTTCTTGAACTTTTTCGTTCCGGCTAAAAACATCGCACCCACGTGTGCCTTTATAAGCCAATATTGGCATTAATTGACAAAAGTTCGCCGCGCCAGTCACGAAGTGATTTTTCGACACGTACGAACCCAATCCACTCCAATATGTCCAAAACTCATGTTTAGGGGCTTCTTGAACTTTTTGTTCCAGCTAAAAACATCACACCCACGTGTGCCTTTATAAGCCAATATTGGCATTAATTGACAAAAGTTCGCATGTTTTGGGGCTTCTTGAACATTTTCGTTCCGGCTAAAAACATCGCACCCACGTGTGCCTTTATAAGCCAATATTGGCATTAATTGACAAAAGTTCGCCGCGCCAGTCACGAAGTGATCTTTCGACACGTACGAACCCAATCCACTCCAATATGTCCAAAACTCATGTTTTGGGGCTTCTTGAAACTTTTTCGTTCCGGCTAAAAACATCGCACACACGTGTGCCTTTCTAAGCCAATATTGGCATTAATTGACAAAAGTTCGCCGCGCCAGTCACGAAGTGATTCTTCGACACGTACGCACCCAATCCACTCCAATATGTCCAAAACTCATGTTTTGGGGCTTCTTGAACTTTTTCGTTCCGGCTAAAAACATCGCACACACGTGTGCCTTTCTAAGCCAATATTGGCATTAATTGACAAAAGTTCGCCGCGCCAGTCACGAAGTGATTCTTCGACACGTACGCACCCAATCCACTCTAATATGTCCAAAACTACATGTTTTGGGGCTTCTTGAACTTTTTCGTTCCGGCTAAAAACATCGCACCCACGTGTGCCTTTCTCAGCCAAGTATTAGCATTAATTGACAAAAGTTCGCCGCGCCAGTCACGAAGTGATTTTTCGACACGTACGAACCCAATCCACTCCAATATGTCCAAAACTCATGTTTAGGGGCTTCTTGAACTTTTTGTTCCAGCTACAAACATCACACCCACGTGTGCCTTTATAAGGCAATATTGGCATTAATTGACAAAAGTTCGCCGCGCCAGTCACGAAGTGATCTTTCGACACGTATGCACCCAATCCACTCCAATATGTCCAAAACTCATGTTTTGGGGCTTCTTGAACTTTTTCGTTCCGGCTAAAAACATCGCACACACGTCTGCCTTTCTAAGCCAATATTGGCATTAATTGACAAAAGTTCGCCGCGCCAGTCACGAAGTGATTCTTCCGACACGTACGCACCCAATCCACTCCAATATGTCCAAAACTCATGTTTTGGGGCTTCTTGAACTTTTTCGTTCCGGCTAAAAACATCGCACCCACGTGTGCCTTTATAAGCTAATATTGGCATTAATTGACAAAAGTTCGCCGCGCCAGTCACGAAGTGATTTTTCGACACGTACGCTCCCAATCCACTCCAATATGTCCAAAACTCATGTTTTGGGCTTCTTGAACTTTTTCGTTCCGAATAAAAACATCGCACCCACGTGTGCCTTTATAAGCCAATATTGGCATTAATTGACAAAAGTTTGCCGCGCCAGACACGAAGTGATCTTTCGACACGTACGCACCCAATCCACTCCAATATGTCCAAAACTCATGTTTTGGGGCTTCTTGAACTTTTTCGTTCCGGCTAAAAACATCGCACCCACGTGTGCCTTTCTAAGCCAATATTGGCATTAATTGACAAAAGTTCGCCGCGCCAGTCACGAAGTGATTTTTCAACACGTACGAACCCAATCCACTCCAATATGTCCAAAACTCAGGTTTAGGGGCTTCTTGAACTTTTGGTTCCAGCTAAAAACATCAGCACCCACGTGTGCCTTTATAAGCAATATTGGCATTAATTGACAAAAGTTCGCCGCGCCAGTCACGAAGTGATCTTTCGACACGTACGCACCCAATCCACTCCAATATGTCCAAAACTCATGTTTTGGGGCTTCTTGAACTTTTTCGTTCCGGCTAAAAACATCGCACACACGTGTGCCTTTCTAAGCCAATATTGGCATTAATTGACAAAAGTTCGCCGCGCCAGTCACGAAGTGATTCTTCGACACGTACGCACCCAATCCACTCCAATATGTCCAAAACTCATGTTTTGGGGCTTCTTGAACTTTTTCGTTCCGGCCTAAAAACATCGCACCCACGTGTGCCTTTATAAGCCAATATTGGCATTAATTGACAAAAGTTCGCCGCGCCAGTCACGAAGTGATTTTTCGACAAGTACGCACCCAATCCACTCCAATATGTCCAAAACTCATGTTTTGGGGCTTCTTGAACTTTTTCGTTCCGGCTAAAAACATCGCACCCACGTGTGCCTTTATAAGCCAATATTGGCATTAATTGACAAAAGTTCGCCGCGCTAGTCACGAAGTGATTTTTCGACAAGTACGCTCCCAATCCACTCCAATATGTCCAAAACTCATGTTTTGGGCTTCTTGAACTTTTTCGTTCCGAATAAAAACATCGCACCCACGTGTGCCTTTATAAGCCAATATTGGCATTAATTGACAAAAGTTCGCCGCGCTAGTCACGAAGTGATTTTTCGAAACGTACGCACCCGATCCACTCCAATATGTCCAAAACTCATGTTTTGGGGCTTCTTGAACTTTTTCGTTCCGGCTAAAAACATCGCACCCACGTGTGCCTTTATAAGCCAATATTGGCATTAATTGACAAAAGTTCGCCGCGCCAGTCACGAAGTGATTTTTCGAAACGTACGCACCCGATCCACTCCAATATGTCCAAAACTCATGTTTAGGGGCTTCTTGAACTTTTTGTTCCAGCTAAAAACATCACACCCACGTGTGCCTTTATAAGCCAATATTGGCAGTAATTGACAAAAGTTCGCATGTTTTGGGGCTTCTTGAACTTTTTCGTTCCGGCTAAAAACATCGCACCCACGTGTGCCTTTATAAGCCAATATTGGCATTAATTGACAAAAGTTCGCCGCGCCAGTCACGAAGGGATCTTTCGACACGTACGCACCCAATCCACTCCAATATGTCCAAAACTCAAGTTTTGGGGCTTCTTGAACTTTTTCGTTCCGGCTAAAAACATCGCACCCACGTGTGCCTTTCTAAGGCAATATTGGCATTAATTGACAAAAGTTCGCCGCGCCAGTCACGAAGTGATTTTTCGACACGTACAAACCCAATCCACTCCAATATGTCCAAAACTCATGTTTAGGGGCTTCTTGAACTTTTTGTTCCAGCTAAAAACATCACACCCACGTGTGCCTTTATAAGCCAATATTGGCATTAATTGACAAAAGTTCGCCGCGCCAGTCACGAAGTGATCTTTCGACACGTACGCACCCAATCCACTCCAATATGTCCAAAACTCATGTTTTGGGGCTTCTTGAACTTTTTCGTTCCGGCTAAAAACATCGCACACACGTGTGCCTTTCTAAGCCAATATTGGCATTAATTGACAAAAGTTCGCCGCGCCAGTCACGAAGTGATTCTTCGACACGTACGCACCCAATCCACTCCAATATGTCCAAAACTCATGTTTTGGGGCTTCTTGAACTTTTTCGTTCCGGCCTAAAAACATCGCACCCACGTGTGCCTTTATAAGCCAATATTGGCATTAATTGACAAAAGTTCGCCGCGCCAGTCACGAAGTGATTTTTCGACAAGTACGCACCCAATCCACTCCAATATGTCCAAAACTCATGTTTTGGGGCTTCTTGAACTTTTTCGTTCCGGCTAAAAACATCGCACCCACGTGTGCCTTTATAAGCCAATATTGGCATTAATTGACAAAAGTTCGCCGCGCCTAGTCACGAAGTGATTTTTCGACACGTACGCTCCCAATCCACTCCAATATGTCCAAAACTCATGTTTTTGGGCTTCTTGAACTTTTTCGTTCCGAATAAAAACATCGCACCCACGTGTGCCTTTATAAGCCAATATTGGCATTAATTGACAAAAGTTCGCCGCGCCAGTCACGAAGTGATTTTTCGAAACGTACGCACCCGATCCACTCCAATATGTCCAAAACTCATGTTTTGGGGCTTCTTGAACTTTTTCGTTCCGGCTAAAAACATCGCACCCACGTGTGCCTTTATAAGCCAATATTGGCATTAATTGACAAAAGTTCGCCGCGCCAGTCACGAAGTGATTTTTCGAAACGTACGCACCCGATCCACTCCAATATGTCCAAAACTCATGTTTAGGGGCTTCTTGAACTTTTTGTTCCAGCTAAAAACATCACACCCACGTGTGCCTTTATAAGCCAATATTGGCATTAATTGACAAAAGTTCGCATGTTTTGGGGCTTCTTGAACTTTTTCGTTCCGGCTAAAAACATCGCACCCACGTGTGCCTTTATAAGCCAATATTGGCATTAATTGACAAAAGTTCGCCGCGCCAGTCACGAAGGGATCTTTCGACACGTACGCACCCAATCCACTCCAATATGTCCAAAACTCATGTTTTGGGGCTTCTTGAACTTTTTCGTTCCGGCTAAAAACATCGCACCCACGTGTGCCTTTCTAAGGCAATATTGGCATTAATTGACAAAAGTTCGCCGCGCCAGTCACGAAGTGATTTTTCGACACGTACGAACCCAATCCACTCCAATATGTCCAAAACTCATGTTTAGGGGCTTCTTGAACTTTTTGTTCCAGCTAAAAACATCACACCCACGTGTGCCTTTATAAGCCAATATTGGCATTAATTGACAAAAGTTCGCATGTTTTGGGGCTTCTTGAACTTTTTCGTTCCGGCTAAAAACATCGCAACCACGTGTGCCTTTATAAGCCAATATTGGCATTAATTGACAAAAGTTCGCATGTTTTGGGGCTTCTTGAACTTTTTCGTTCCGGCTAAAAACATCGCACCCACGTGTGCCTTTATAAGCCAATATTGGCATTAATTGACAAAAGTTCGCCGCGCCAGTCACGAAGTGATTTTTCGACACGTACGAACCCAATCCACTCCAATATGTCCAAAACTCATGTTTAGGGGCTTCTTGAACTTTTTGTTCCAGCTAAAAACATCACACCCACGTGTGCCTTTATAAGGCAATATTGGCATTAATTGACAAAAGTTCGCCGCGCCAGCTCACGAAGTGAATCTTTCGACACGTACGCACCCAATCCACTCCAATATGTCCAAAACTCATGTTTTGGGGCTTCTTGAACTTTTTCGTTCCGGCTAAAAACATCGCACACACGTGTGCCTTTCTAAGCCAATATTGGCATTAATTGACAAAAGTTCGCCGCGCCAGTCACGAAGTGATTCTTCCACACGTACGCACCCAATCCACTCCAATATGTCCAAAACTCATATTTTGGGGCTTCTTGAACTTTTTCGTTCCGGCTAAAAACATCGCACCCACGTGTGCCTTTATAAGCCAATATTGGCATTAATTGACAAAAGTTCGCCGCGCCAGTCACGAAGTGATTTTTCGACACGTACCCACCCAATCCACTCCAATATGTCCAAAACTCATGTTTTGGGGCTTCTTGAACTTTTTCGTTCCGGCTAAAAACATCGCACCCACGTGTGCCTTTATAAGCTAATATTGGCATTAATTGACAAAAGTTCGCCGCGCCAGTCAGGAAGTGATTTTTCGACACGTACGCACCCAATCCGCTCCAATATGTCCAAAACTCATGTTTTGGGGCTTCTTGAACTTTTTCGTTCCGGCTAAAAACATCGCACCCACGTGTGCCTTTATAAGCCAGTATTGGCATTAATTGACAAAAGTTCGCATGTTTTGGGGCTTCTTGAACTTTTTCGTTCCGGCTAAAAACATCGCACCCACGTGTGCCTTTATAAGCTAATATTGGCATTAATTGAAAAAAGTTCGCCGCGCCAGTCACGAAGTGATTTTTCGACACGTACGCTCCCAATCCACTCCAATATGTCCAAAACTCATGTTTTTGGGCTTCTTGAACTTTTTCGTTCCGAATAAAAACATCGCACCCACGTGTGCCTTTATAAGCCAATATTGGCATTAATTGACAAAAGTTCGCAGCGCCAGTCACGAAGTGATCTTTCGACACGTACGCACCCAATCCACTCCAATATGTCCAAAACTGATGTTTTGGGGCTTCTTAAACTTTTTCGTTCCGGCTAAAAACATCGCACCCACGTGTGCCTTTCTAAGCCAATATTGGCATTAATTGACAAAAGTTCGCCGCGCCAGTCACGAGTGATTCTTCGACACGTACGCACCCAATCCACTCCAATATGTCCAAAACTCATGTTTTGGGGCTTCTTGAACTTTTTCGTTCCGGCTAAAAACATCGCACCCACGTGTGCCTTTCTAAGCCAATATTGGCATTAATTGACAAAAGTTCGCCGCGCCAGTCACGAAGTGATTTTTCGACACGTACGAACCCAATCCACTCCAATATGTCCAAAACTCATGTTTAGGGGCTTCTTGAACTTTTTGTTCCAGCTAAAAACATCACACCCACGTGTGCCTTTATAAGCCAATATTGGTATTAATTGACAAAAGTTCGCCGCGCCAGTCACGAAGTGATTTTTCGACACGTACGCACCCAATCCACTCCAATATGTCCAAAACTCATGTTTTGGGGCTTCTTGAACTTTTTCGTTCCGGCTAAAAACATCGCACACACGTGTGCCTTTCTAAGCCAATATTGGCATTAATTGACAAAAGTTCGCCGCGCCAGTCACGAAGTGATTCTTCGACACGTACGCACCCAATCCACTCCAATATGTCCAAAACTCATGTTTTGGGGCTTCTTGAACTTTTTCGTTCCGGCTAAAAACATCGCACCCACGTGTGCCTTTCTAAGCCCAATATTGGCATTAATTGACAAAAGTTCGCCGCGCCAGTCACGAAGTGATTCTTCGACACGTACGCACCCAATCCACTCCAATATGTCCAAAACTCATGTTTTAGGGGCTTCTTGCAACTTTTTCGTTCCGGCTAAAAACATCGCACCCACGTGTGCCTTTATAAGCCAATATTGGCATTAATTGACAAAAGTTCGCCGCGCCAGTCACGAAGTGATCTATCGACACGTACGCACCCAATCCACTCCAATATGTCCAAAACTCATGTTTTGGGGCTTCTTGAACTTTTTCGTTCCGGCTAAAAACATCGCACACACGTGTGCCTTTCTAAGCCAATATTGGCATTAATTGACAAAAGTTCGCCGCGCCAGTCACGAAGTGATTCTTCGACACGTACGCACCCAATCCACTCCAATATGTCCAAAACTCATGTTTTGGGGCTTCTTGAACTTTTTCGTTCCGGCTAAAAACATCGCACCCACGTGTGCCTTTCTAAGCCAATATTGGCATTAATTGACAAAAGTTCGCCGCGCCAGTCACGAAGTGATTCTTCGACACGTACGCACCCAATCCACTCCAATATGTCCAAAACTCATGTTTAGGGGCTTCTTGAACTTTTTCGTTCCGGCTAAAAACATCGCACCCACGTGTGCCTTTATAAGCCAATATTGGCATTAATTGACAAAAGTTCGCCGCGCCAGTCACGAAGTGATCTTTCGACACGTACGCACCCAATCCACTCCAATATGTCCAAAACTCATGTTTTGGGGCTTCTTGAACTTTTTCGTTCCGGCTAAAAACATCGCACCCACGTGTGCCTTTATAAGCTAATATTGGCATTAATTGACAAAAGTTCGCCGCGCCAGTCACGAAGTGATTTTTCGACACGTACGAACCCAATCCACTCCAATATGTCCAAAACTCATGTTTTGGGGCTTCTTGAACTTTTTCGTTCCGGCTAAAAACATCGCACCCACGTGTGCCTTTAAGCCAATATTGGCATTAATTGACAAAAGTTCGCCGCGCCAGTCACGAAGTGATTTTTCAACACGTACGAACCCAATCCACTCCAATATGTCCAAAACTCAGGTTTAGGGGCTTCTTGAACTTTTTGTTCCAGCTAAAAACATCACACCCACGTGTGCCTTTATAAGCCAATATTGGTATTAATTGACAAAAGTTCGCCGCGCCAGTCACGAAGTGATTTTTCGACACGTACGCACCAAATCCACTCCAATATGTCCAAAACTCATGTTTTGGGGCTTCTTAAACTTTTTCGTTCCGGCTAAAAACATCGCACACACGTGTGCCTTTCTAAGCCAATATTGGCATTAATTGACAAAAGTTCGCCGCGCCAGTCACGAAGTGATTCTTCGACACGTACGCACCCAATCCACTCCAATATGTCCAAAACTCATGTTTTGGGGCTTCTTGAACTTTTTCGTTCCGGCTAAAAACATCGCACCCACGTGTGCCTTTCTAACCCAATATTGGCATTAATTGACAAAAGTTCGCCGCGCCAGTCACGAAGTGATTCTTCCACACGTACGCACCCAATCCACTCCAATATGTCCAAAACTCAGGTTTAGGGGCTTCTTCAACTTTTTCGTTCCGGCTAAAAAAATCACACCCACGTGTGCCTTTATAAGCCAATATTGGCATTAATTGACAAAAGTTCGCCGCGCCAGTCACGAAGTGATCTATCGACACGTACGCACCCAATCCACTCCAATATGTCCAAAACTCATGTTTTGGGGCTTCTTGAACTTTTTCGCTCCGGCTAAAAACATCGCACACACGTGTGCCTTTCTAAGCCAATATTGGCATTAATTGACAAAAGTTCGCCGCGCCAGTCACGAAGTGATTCTTCGACACGTACGCACCCGATCCACTCCAATATGTCCAAAACTCATGTTTTGGGGCTTCTTGAACTTTTTCGTTCCGGCTAAAAACATCGCACCCACGTGTGCCTTTCTAACCCAATATTGGCATTAATTGACAAAAGTTCGCCGCGCCAGTCACGAAGTGATTCTTC
>AVCL02000031.1:0-48313 GCA_000573905.2 Oryza punctata | reverse complement strand
TAATAGGCGAACACGCAAGAGCGCCATTCCTTGGGCCACCAAATTATATCGTGGTAGACTACAAAGGATCTATTCGACCTCTACAGGCTCCGCTCGGTGGACACAACCCTCCTCAAGTGCTATTCCTTGTAAGTACTCTTGCTCACGAAAATTATTCATCTCAATCCGTGTAACATGCTTATAAGTAATGTTGTCTTGCGTGTAGGTATAGTTGGAAGTGGTGTCTCAAAAATGCACCGGAAGTTGCCTTCCTTGATCCTACGATAGTGAATGTCACAATCTTGAAGGGGACCGTGAAGGAATGGTAAACTACTTGTTTGACACCTTCTGGGCCGACAAGACAAGGAGTACATCATGTGCGCCTATAATCAATAGTAAGTGTGCTCCCTAAATTCATTGCATTACACGTCTAGCTTTAGTATTAACTTTAAATATTTTAATGCCGCAGTGGACATTGGATCCTACTGGTAATAACGCCTAAGTGGAGTACGTGCCACTACTTAAACTCCAGGATTGACAAGAAAGCATACGATTGGACCCCGATTCAACTCGCGATAGAGGCGTGGGCCCAATATGTGCAAAAGGAAGGCCTACGAAAGGCAGGGCAGGATACACTTATCCATAAGAAGGACTTCCCAGTCAAACAACAAATAGGCGACCAGTGCGGATTCCATGTCTGCCACAACATGCGCCTACTTGCAAAGATAAGGTGAAGACTTTGAGTGAATTGGAGGTTTGTGGTCTCATTCGTGAAATGTTCTAATTTATTAAAGTACATACATATATCTAAAGATCGTTCGACTAATTTCGAATTTTGTACATGTAGGACAAATTTTCAAAGGATCCGGGTAGCAGCTTTCAGGATATTCGTGAGGAGATTGCCGGGTTCATCCTCACGAAATTATTCACCCTAAAGGAATGTTTTAGGGTTAAGATTAAGTGACAAACAATTTTTAACATTTGAATTGTCAAAACACATGTTACTATGTAATATTATTGTTATTACATTTATTATCTCTATGTAAATTCTTTCTAGATGAATATTGCAGCTTAATTATGATGCTTACCACTTGACCAATATGCAACTGTCAATATGGATGTTATTTGTCTAAAATATATGTGAATGGCATTTGTGAATGGGATGCAGCGATGTATATATGTGAATGGGATGCTGGGATATATATGTGATTGGCATATGTTTCTGTTATTTTTGCAGCGGGCATGGCTAGCACAGGCCTGAGGCTAGCCAAAAAACAATATTTATTTTTTTTGTGGTCATACTCATCGGTGACGGGCTATAAGTTAAAGCCCGATTTGAGAATACAGTCATCCGTGACGGGCTGTAAGTTAAGGCCCGATTGAGATTAAGTAATCTGTGATGGGCTGTAGTTGGGGGCCCGAGTGCGAATATAAGTCATCTGTGACGGGCTTCTGTTTAGGCCCGTTTGAGAGGATAGACATCCGTGACGGGCGCTAGTTGTAGCCCGATTGAGATAGGTCATCCGGGACGGGCTCTCTTTGACTGGTCGTCTAGGTCAAACGCTATTGGTGACGGCTTAGTTAATGCCCGATTGAGATAACTCCATCCGTAACGGACTTATGCCCGTTTGAGATGATTCCTCACATCAGTGACCTTTACGCTGTGTCGGGCTCCATACCCGACACAGATGTGGGTTGGAGCCCGACACAGATAAGGGTTACCGTTGTAGTGAATGCAGATCAACATGAGATCAGAAAGGCCACTGACCAGATGAATAAATTGATGAGAAGAAATGTTATGGCTGCAAAGATCAAAGATCATCTGGCTTAAAGAGGGAGATCAAAATACAAAATTTTCCATGGGAAAGCAGTTTGGAGAGCCAAGAAAATCATATAATGAAACTAAAAGCAACTGATGTACAGTGTACACCAGTCCCAGAAGCATGGAGGATTTAGCAAAGAACGATTTCGAGGGACTGTTCACTAAAGATCCAAGTCTACAGGTTGAGCCAATTGTTAGACTATTCAGTGTAAAAGTTACAGATGGCATGAATGAGATGTTGTGTAAGGAATTTACAGATGAAGAAATCTCAAATGCCCTGTTCCAAATGGGGCCTATTGAAGTCGTAGGACCCGACATCTTCCCGGCTAGATTTTACCAGAAATTTTGGGGCTTGATAAAGGATAGTATAGTGAAAGCAATGAGACAGTTCTTTAGTACAGCACAAATGCCAGAAGCTGTAAATGATACAGTGATATGCCTCATTCAACGAAGGATTTCCGACCGATTAGCTTGTGTAATATCATCTATAAAATTGCTTCTAAATGCTTGGTAAATAGGTTATAGCCATTGTTGCGAGAGATAATTTCACTAAGCCAAAGCGCCTTTGTTCAGCAGCGCATTGGAAATGGATCTCAAGTTCGCATCTACTTTCTTTAGCAGCACGTTGGAAATGGATCTCAAGTTCGGAGACCCATGGATCCCTCCGCCGCACACTAGAAGACTGATTGGAAAAACTAGGTGTCGCATGAAGTGGGTATCTGAACTTTTGGATACAGATGGGTCATGGAATACACAGGTCATCAATCAGGGTTTGGGTCATGACTCATGATTGTAAAACGGTAAAACCTCATGGAACAGATAATCCTTCAGGATCAGTCTGAGATTCATCACAATCCCTTATTCCGCGAAAAAGAAAACATCAAGAGAAAAAGGATTAGGGAAGCGAGGGGGAGATATACCTCCTCGCGTATGACCTTCCCATCCTCCTCGCCAAGCACCTTGCCGCCGGAGGAGAGGAGCCGCCGCGGCGCGAACCTCGCCGCCAGCCTCGCCTGAACCCTGGAAGCAGCCGTCACTGCCGCTCGCCTCGTATGAGCCCTGGAACCCCCCCCCCCCCCCCCCCGCCGCCTCCGCCGCCGCCATCGCCATCGAGCGCCGCCGCGAGGAACCCTAGGAGATGCTCTCTCTCTCTCCTGTTGTTCTTGCGTTGGAAGAAAGAAGAGGCGAAGAAGGGGAAAAAATTGGTGCAGACCGGGTGTAAACTGGGTGCTGTGTAACTGTAACCCTGGCCCAGATGAACACTGCGTGGACAACACAGGTATCGAATGGCCGAAAATGCTATCGCGCGGGTGGTCGCGTGCCCCGCGCGCCAGTCATCAGGTCGGCGTTTGCTTTCTTCAGTGATTTTTTTTTTTCGGCTGACCATGTTTTCCTTTTCTGTAACATTGCTCGCAGAGGTTTGCTTGATGATTTCTTATGGTCTGAACATATAGAGTTGTTGTTGATGGGCTCAACCCATTACATTTGGGTTGAGTACATGATCCAATCAAATGATTGTGTTTTTTTTCTTTTTTAGTTTAAATATTTTCATGTGTAAAGTTTATATATGAAATACTTTTACATACAAAATTTGCAAATGTTTCTACATATAAAGTTTCAAATGTTTATATGCATAAATTTTTTGATTCAAATATTTATACGTGTAAAGTTTCTATACCGAATATTTATATTTATAAACTTTCAATACCAAGTATTTTTACGTATAAAATTTGTACAATAAATATTTCTATGTAGAAAGTTTTTATATGTACGGAAGTTTTTTTATGTATAAACTTTGTAGGTGTAAAGTTGCTAGGTATAAATTTTATTTGGGCCAACTTGAATTTGGATTTTTCACTTGCATATGGGCCAAAATAGACGTTTCTTATCGTTTCGGTCAGGCTGGTTCTTTTTTTCTTATCGTTTCTGATCGCGTGCGCATCCGGTACGCGACCACTCGCGTGTTAGGAGCGTGATGCGAGATCGCTAATTAGCAATCGATCGTGTGTGGCGATCGTTTTTCTTTTTCACCATTTTCTTTTTTCTGCACCATATAGTTTTTATACCTAAAGTTTACACACCTAAAGTTTATATATCTAAAGTTTATATACCTAAAATTTATACATCTAAAATTTACACACCTAAAGTTTATAAATCTATTTAAAGTTTATATACCCGATTCAAATTTAAATTCGAATTTAAATATTTTTTATATAGAATTATTTATAAGTACGAAGTTTACGGTAAATTCTACGCACATGAATATATTTTTGAAGGGTATTAGATTTTTTATTTTCTTTCTAACTTGGTATTTTTAATCTTATGGTGCAGTAAGAAGGAGAAAAGGAGGAGTGTGCTCGTTAGCGGAGGAACGACAAGATTGTCTCGCATGGTTCTTGTCTCGCATGGAAACGTGATCGCGCATGGCGATCGATCGCCGATTAGACCTACCCTCGAATGGCTCACTCGGCAGGACTCCAGGCGTGACGTGACCAGGGGGAATTTAACTATTTGCCACCATTAGATTTGGCAATTATCTAAATATCCCTCTTGCATTTGCACTTAAATTTTTATCACTCTAAAGAGGTGATCTCTTAACTATTTACCACTTTTACCCACGTAGCATGCCAACATGGCAACCTTAGGGAACATGGCACCCTGCCGGCTCTCTTCACAACTTGGTGACACCGACCGCACACAAGTTTCGGCTATCACCATCACTTGGGCCGCATGTTGCCCAATGATGGCAGCCCAGCCATCTTCTAGTTGAAAGTAGAAGGCCCACCACAACCCATCCCCGGGCCTCCCTCTCCCTCACTTTCTACTGCACGGTTTCGCTGATGAATCAATCACTCGAGTGTCACGGCACCGCTAATTAGCGGTTGGTCGCGCGCCCTCCCCCCATGCGGAGAGGGGGAGGGGGTGGCGGAAGGGCACGCGTGCAGTTTTTCTTTTTTTTTTCTTTCGTTTCTTTTTCCAGTTTTTCTTTTGGTTTTTTCTGGTTTGGTTTTTTTAATCTATATGTATAGAAACTTTGTATACTATATACAAACTTTGTATACACGTATACAAACTTTGTATATATCAAATACAAATTTTGTATACGTCGAATACAAAGTTTGTATACACATATGAAAAGTTTGTATACACGTATACTAGGTTTGTATACATGTATATATTTTTTCTATACATGAAAAGTGTATACATATAAAAAAATATACATAGACGTATGTATATATTTTATATACATATGTATAAACTTTGTATACGTATGTATATATACATACGTATATACATATACTATATATGTCCGTACGTATATATTTTTTATACGTACGGGATACGAAGTTTTGGTTTTCTTTTTTATACGTACGGGATACAAATTTTTGGTTTTTCCTTTTTATACGTACGGGATACAAAGTTTTGGTTTTTCTTTTTTATAAGGGCATTTGCAGTATTGCTTCCTGGGATTGGCTTGAGCGATTTGTTGAGAGAAGATATGTGTTTGATTGAAGACTTAAGCTTGGATTTTTGTTCTTCAATAGCTTGAGGGAGATCGGCTAACTACTTTTCTTCTTCGGTAATCTTGATTCGACATTGTCTCAATTGGACTAAGAGATCAGATTCTTCTTGTTTGAGCCTATCTAATTCCTGCCGAGTTGTTTCTAGACCAGCCGATAACTCATCCAAGTTGGATTTTTCCTCGTTTACTTGTTGACGACTGGTTTGAATTGTTGCTTCAAGAGCTTTGCGTTCCAGCCGATCTGCAAGTATTTGTTTCGCTCTCTCAAGCTTGAACTTGTGTTGTTCAAGGAAAACTGCAAGTGATATGGCATCGATAAGATCTTCTGGAAGTTTGAAAGGGTCACTTGAGCCTAGAGGGGGGTGAATAGGCTACTTAAAATTAAACAACGGAAGCTAAAAACAAAAACTAGGTCGGATAGTCTGATCCACAGTCGGACTATCCGATCTGATCAGATAGTCCGATGATGGATCAGATTGTCTGACTCAAGAGAAATGCAAGAACCTCAAATCTGCGATACTAGCAAGTGTATACGCACAGGCAAAAACTAGGCTATAGAGTCACAACAAGGCAAGTAGTGGAGGAGAGGGGAGAGCGAATATCACCGAGATTCCATGCCGAAGTAATTCCCGGAGTTCAAATCCTTGAGGGGATTCTACTCTCCGTTGAGGAGCACACAAAGAGCTGGGTCTTATCTAACCCTTTCCTCAAGAGGTTGCACAAAGCACTCCTCCTTACACTAGAGGTATCTCTTTCCTTTCGGAAGCGAGATCCGGCCTTCACAAACTTCTCTTGGCTCACCACAAGTAGATCGGTGGCTCAAGAGCGACGCCTAGCCGTCTAGGAGTACTCAACCTCCAAGAGTAACAAACACCACAGAACTTTTAGAACAACCCTAGTGCTCAAGATCGAGTGAAACGCACACTAGGTCCTCAACCACCAAATCCACAACCACAAAGATTCACCACACAAAGAACGAGGAGGGATTTGAGAGAGAGGGAGAAAGAGCTCAAAGATCCAAAGCACTTAAGCACCAAGCTCAACCCAAAGTGAATGAGAATGAATGAGTTGGGTAACCCTAGAACAGGGTTAGGTGGAGGTTATTTATAGATCCCCAAAAAGTGGCTGTTGGGAGAGAATCTTTTCATCCCACCTCGGATAGTCCGAGATGACATCGGATATTCCGATGTTTTTGACCCCCAAGCAAGCTAGAGACAGAGAGCAAAGTTCTGAAGAATTTTGGATTGTCTGATCGATCGGATAGTCCGAAGTCATGTCGGATAGTCCGATATTTTTGAACCAAGAACTTCATCCTCACACAGAGACTCAAGTTCCATTGAACTTCGGAGTTTCTGATTCATCGGATAGTCCGACAGGTACTTAGAAAAAAAATTCACTCAAGAAGAATAAAAATCAATTCAAGACAGAGATTGAAGTTTTGTGAAATTTCGGATAGTCCGAGCATCGGATAGTCTGACTTCACATTGGATAGTCCGATATTTTTAAGTCAGTGCTCAATACACAGACAGAGAGTAAAGTTCTGTAACATTTCGGATAGTCCGACCATCGGATAGTCCGACAGGAAAAATTCAGGAACACTTAAAGAAAAAGATTTTGAGCACTAGTGTTGTACCAATTATATGCATGTGGTATCCCTCTTAATAGTACGGCATCCTAAACACAAGAACACAAGAAATACAAGGTTCACAACATGATTACCACAAATGTGACGCCGTTAAGCTCTTAATCACAGTTCCATTCCTTTTCATCCTTGCATCCACTTCAACAAAACATCAGTGTACCTCTATTTGTGTTGTCATTAACACCAAAACAAATTAGGGGTCCTAGATGCACTTTCAATCTC
The DNA here is from genome assembly GCA_000573905.2 of Oryza punctata. NCBI lineage: Eukaryota > Viridiplantae > Streptophyta > Magnoliopsida > Poales > Poaceae > Oryza > Oryza punctata. The sequence continues at coordinate 41,125 of AVCL02000031.1, read as the reverse complement.
CCCCTTTTTGGTGATTGATGACAACACAAGTAGAAACAACGATATAGACTATATTTTGGTTGAACTCCCCCTAAGGATATGCTTGATATGCATAGGAGAGCTCCCCCTTAATCTTTGCACCATATCACAAGATGATAATATAACCACATACACATGCATATGATAGGATATATCACACATTTAAGCATGGATAAAGGATAAGTGCACATTACATCATCCAAGCATATAAGGTTCAACATGACGTAAAAAGCATAAACTTAAAGACGCATAAGACACCTAAAGCTACACATGATTTTGCCCACAAGTTCGACTAGCCATCAAAGAAGATAAATGAGATAATTCTCCCCCTTTGATAGCAAGACACCAAAAAGGGGAATAAAAAGGAAGAGATCACTCATCCTCATCATAATCCTCGTCCTCCTCACCGGACTCCTCGTCTTCTTCCTCTTCCTCTTCCTCCATGGGAGCCTTGCCACGATCACCACGAGAGGAGCTCGCCTCAGCTGCAAAAGGATCCTCAAAAACCTCCTCCTCACTCTCTTCAACCTCAGATACATTAGGAGAACAAGGCAAGTTGGAGCTACGAAGTAGAAGCTTGATCCGCCGAGTGTCCTTCTTTCTTGCCTTTGTTGGGTTAACGAGCCAGGAACCCCAAGATGGCCGCAAACTTGGCATATGTCACTGAATACTTCACTCCATTTGTCAACCAATGAATGGTGTTGTCTTTGTTGGGTTCAAAGTAGACCGTTGCATAAAACTGAGCAATGATTTCCTTGCACCATGGGTATTGCAACCCCATTAATTCTTTCAAGTTCTGCCGATGGCACCCTTCAATCACTTCATCAATGATAGGATCGTGCAATTCCTCCATGTACTTCTGTTGATGCAAAAAACACACACTGGCCTGAGAGATTTGCTTTACTCTAGTGCAGGTCCAAAATTAAGCTTTAGATTCAAGGGCGTGCCAGTTGATTTGATCTGCAATCAACAAGAAGAAATATGCAAAGGGCAAGCACTTCTGCTGCAGCTAGGGATATCCCCTCCTCCTCGACTCAGCCTCAGCCATCTGCTCCTGTGGCTCATCGCGTGCCATCTCCCTTGTTCTTCATTTTGCGGAGTCTGTTTGGCCTTTGCTCTACAGAGGCTAAACAGAACCGCAAAGCACGAAACTAAGTTAAGAAGATGGCCCGACGCGTCAAATCTATGCAGGCACAGCTGAACCATCATCTTCAGGTGAATGTCCCTCCTTCTCCTCCGGGCTTTGAGGCGGAGCCTGACGAGTCCCTTCGCCGGCCTTTCTCCGGATTACGACTTCTTTGGTTTTGGCCATAGCTATGGCCATCCTCCTCCTCCCGAGGATCCTCCCCAGGCGCCTTTCTTTTGAGTCATCGTCGCGTCGTCCTCCCTTTTTTGGTGTTTTGATGCCAAAAGGGGAGAATATATATCCTTATTCCTTTCCTAGTTTGGTCGAACATTGATGGCACCTCTATATGTATGAGACTACGTGTGGTAGAACTTGAGTTATTGTAATCTTATTAATGCTTTTATGTAAGTCTTTAATGACTGCTTATGTGTGACTCTATGATGAAATGCCATTTATGCTAACTGTCTATGTGATGCAATGCTTTCATTTCTATTCACATGATATGTGGTGATCATTGAGTCATTTTGTGATTCTTGTTGTGAGCTTAAGTGTGGATGCAAGGTTTTAAGAGGAGCTCACCACTTGCTTATAAAGCACACTTCTAGGGGGAGCTTTCACTAAAATCTTGCACCAAAACCTTTATATTGTTTCATTCTCTATTGTGATCTAATCGTGTTGTCATCAATCACCAAAAAGGGGGAGATTGAAAGTGCATCTAGGCCCCTAATTGTTTTGATGATTAATGACAATGCGAATATAGAGGACTAACAATTTTATTTAAGTGAATGTGAAGGAGTGTTAGTCCGTGACGATTTGTAGCGCAATGCATGACTCAACGAATACGACAAAATCATGAGTTGCAGCAATGATCAAAGGTTGTATTGTATACTTTCATTCCTTTGGATCATTAGGAAAACTGCACTATTAAGAGGGATGATGCATTGACATCTGAGGAGTGATGAACGTGCTCAAAATCGATTTTAAAAGGGTGTTTCTCGTCAGTTTCTATGTTCTGGAAATATTCGAAATTGTCCGAAATAGATTTTCGGAATTTCCAAAAATAGACAGAACCAATTTTGGCTTCTGGAAATTTTCGGAGTTATCCGAAAGTGATTTTCGGAATTTCCGAAAATGACCAAGAAGTAAAATAAGGTTCTGTAAATTTTTGGACTTGTCCAAATCTACTTTTCGGAACTTTCAAAAATGGCAGTAAAGTCAGTAAGGTTTCTGTTAATTTCCGGAGTTGTCCGAAATCAATTTTTGGAATTTTCGAAAATGTCTGCGAACCAAAAATTTTCTGGAAATTTTCTAACGTGTCCGAAAGGAATTTTTGGAATTTCCAAAAATATACATAAGGTTGTTTTGGTTCTGAAAATTTTTGGACTTGTCCGAAAAGTTTTCGGAATCTCCGAAAAATATTCAGTTGACTTCTTTATTTCGCTGTTCTGGAAATTTTTGGATATGTCCGAAATTAATTTTCGGAATTTCTGAAAAATGCAATTGTTGTGCATAACGGGCATATCTGGAGCTGTGGCTATAAATAACCCACTCTCTTCACTTGTGAGGGCTGCTGGACACATTGGATATTTTCGTGCCCTTGGCTTGTTCATCTCGTGATTCACTTTTGAGCCTTACTTTCTTGTTTCCCTTCTCACCCGTGCTTAATTCGGATTTGGGCCCCGTTTGGCACAGCTCCAGCTCCTAACTCCAACTTACCTAGAGTTGGAGCTATGCCAAACGGTACAGATTCTCTATTTTTTTGAGCGGAGTTGGCAAAGCTGCTCCACGAATTTATACTATGGGGGTGGAGCTGGGTTTTTGCTGCTCCACAGCTCCACTCCACCCCAAAAGACCCACTACCATTTAATTTTAATGTATTTACACAAAAATGCCAGTGAACTACCCCTTCACACCTCCTCCCCTCCTATTTTCTCTCCTCCCCATCTTCCTCCCTACAGCAGCGACGGGCGGTGGTGACCGGCGGCGGCGGACGTCGACGATAGCTACGGGCGGTGGTGGCGCGGCATGGCCCGTGAGAGCCACGGGCGGCGGCAGGCGCGCGGGTGGTTCGGGCGCACAGGCGGCGGCGGCGGCCCGCGGGCGGACCGCTGGCGGTGGCAGGCGACGCACGGGAGGCACGCGGGCTGCGGTGGCGTGCAGGCGCCGACGTCCGCAGCAGCGCGACGCGCGTGCGGCGGCGGTGGCCTGTAGGCTGACCGCCGGTGGCGGCAAGCGATGCACGGGAGGTGCACGGGGGCCGGTGGCCGCGGCAGGGCGACGTGCGTACGGCGGCGGCGGCGGTGGGGGCCGCGGGCTTACCACCGGCGGCGAGGGTGGGAGGCGACAACACGCGGGCTGAGTGACGACGGCGGCGGTAGGGTGACGCCAACCAGGTGTTCGATGAAATACCAACAAGGGATGTGGTGGAGTGGAGCTAACCAATCTAGCCAAACACTTTCGTACGCACTTCAGCTCCTATAGGAGCTAGCTCTCACTGGAGTTGGAGCTGGGAGCTGGGAGTTGGAGTTTGGAGCCCTACCAAACGGGGCCTTGGTGTGCGCGTGAGAGTTGTGGATTCAAGTTTGTGTGAGTGCTTATTGTTGGCTGAGTGAAGATTTGTGAGCACTTGCATCATCTCCGGAAGTTCTTTGCATCATTTGTTACTCTTGGAGGTTGAGAACTCCTAGGCGGCTAGGTGTCACTCCCGAGCCACCGATCTATTTGTGGTTGGCAGGGAGAAGTTTGTGAAGGTCGGATCTCACCTCCGAAAGGGAAGAGATACCACTAGTGGAAGGAGGAGTGCTTTATGCAACCTCTTGAGGAAAGGGTTAGCAAAGACCCGGCTCTTTGTGAGCTCCTCAACGGAGAGTAGAATCCCCTCAAGGATTTGAACTCCGGGAACAACTTATCTTGCTACAACCTTGGTGATATCCCTTTTTCTCACTTCTCTAGCTTTGCTTGATTGTGCCACTATAGAACTAGTTGCTGATTGTGCTAGATTCTTGTTGTAGACTGCTAGATGTAGAGTTTACTTTGAAGTGCGCTTACTCTGCTATTTTCGAAAATTTCGAAAATTCCTACTTCCTATACGTACATAGAGAGACACACACAAGAAAATTAGCTCGTAGGCTCGCCTTCTACCTAGGTAGTCTGTGCACATGTTAATATAGTCTCTTATTGATATATCGATTTCTATTTTCATGTACTCCCTCTATCCCATAATATAAGACGCGGTTAAAGTTGGCACAGTCTCCAAAACTAATCTTTAGTTTATAATTTCTCATATAATATAAGGTTTGTAGCAACAAAATTATAACCATATGAAAGTAAATTTAAATGTCAATCCAATGATATAATTTTTAGCAAATAAAATTCATTTCATATTATACTAAGCGTTGGTCAAATGTTTTAAGGATTGAATCTTGAAATACGTGCGCGTCTTATATTATGGGATGGAGGGAGTAACCTATAGCAGAAAAAATATTTTCTTGTCATGTTATGGGATGGAGGGAGTAACCTATAGCAGAAAAAATATTTTCTTGTCATGTGCATATTGGATTTGCGTTTGTTGCAATACTAGACCAGTTGGGCCTGTGCTGTGTGCTCGGGTGGAGCAGGTTAAGGCATAGCTTTGTTAGCATTTTAGCACATTTATGTTAAAAAGACTATGTTTGTACATTGACTTAGCATAATATGAAGATCATGGTATTGGTAGGATCGTTATTTGGAAATATTACCTTCTCATGTATTTAATTGCTATAGCATTATTACTTAATTTCACTTTTTCTCCAATTTCTTCTTTACTATAGTACTTTTGTGCGGTCAATATTTTTTGGGCCGGTTTAAAATTTTCTTTGGAGATATAAATGTAAAGACTATGTTTGTACATTGAAATAGCATAATATGAAGATCATGGTATTGGTAGGATCGTTATTTGGAAATATTACCTTCTCATGTATTTAATTGCTATAGCATTATTATTTAATTTCACTTTTTCTCCAATTTCTTCTTTACTATAGTACTTATATGCGGTCAATATTTTTTGGGCCGGTTTAAAATTTTCTTTGGAGATATAAATGTTGTTGTTTTATTGGTATTTCAAAGTTTGGTTGGGTAATAAACCATTGTTAAATAGATGCATAATAGATGTATTTGATTGTTCTTTAGAAAGTGGCTAAATACATATACCTGTTTGTTTCATCAGATTATTTTATGCTTAGATTTTTCTAATAAAAGATAGTCGTGACATCCTTTTAAAATATAAAATTTTATAATTTCACACTTAGCTTTTCCTAAACAACGCAAGAAAATAATAAGAACGGTAGAGGGGGGAAAAAAAGAAAGGGGAGCGAGGCTGACCCAAGCTCTTCCCCGTCTCCTACCTGCTGGGCCGGGAGAGTTGCAGCCCAAGCTCCAGGGCAGCCAGTTTGGCTCGCACGCGCGAGTGCGGGCATAGCGCGAGCGCGCGATGAAGCGGTGGCCGCACGCGTCGCGTAACTATCGGTGACACGTTGCATACAATTTTGCAAGAAAACCCGCCGGCTTAAGAATATTAATATATATATATATATATCGATCAGAGAAGTCTACAAGGTTCGGTTCGATCCCTCCCCACCTCCACAACCATTCCCCACCGCGATGCGCTAGGGTTTGGAGGCCCGGTGCTCAATCCTCGCCGCCGGCGGGCGCCATCCTCCCTCCCTGCAGCCGCTAGGGTCAGCTTTATCTTCTTTCTTTCTTTCTCTTTCCGTGTCATTGTTTGATTTTAAGTTCCCTGTTGAGATTAGATTTGGATTCCTCCTTGCTGCTCATGGGGCCTGCCGAAAACTGACCTCGCCTGACCTGATTCGATCTCATCTCGGACTGATTCCGTTTTGTTTTTGGTTTTAGGCCCTTTTTTATGCAGCTAGCGCTCCCCGGAAATTCCAAGCAGAGAGACGCACGGATCAATATATAGATCGCCGACATGCCTAGGCGTTTCTTGTTTCAGAAATTCTCGTGCGTGCTGTCCAGATCGATGGCTAATCGTCCTACCTCCGCTGTATGTATACACACTCCTCCAAATCTTTCAAATTTCTGATTTTTCTTTCACAGCAGGGAATAACATAATTGCTCTTTTCCTCCTTTCAGGAAGGAGGAGGCGTTTCTGCTATCAACAATGTTTTTAATGGAGCTCTCCGTCGTTTTAGCACGGTGCTTCCCAATAACCATGGCCTTCCTGTCTCTGTAAGTAGCTTTTCTCAATTTCTTTGCCTAGCACTAGTTTTACACTTTCAAACCGGCCAATTTATAATTCCTTCTCTTTAAAAAAAACATGAACAAGGCGGTGCCTTTTCTTTCACATCCATGCAATTTTCAATTACTTTGATTTTTCCACAATAAGAGTGAACTTGTATGCCTTTGGTGAAACAAACATTAATTTCCTTATATTGCCTTCCAATGCAGCAAGCAAAGTGCCTGAATTCTATTCAAAGCCCTCACGCAGCTACCAAAGTAAACCACCCAACAATTGGTGTGGTCCCTTTTGAAGGTTATACTAGAGCCAGCCGGACTTTCTTCTCTTGTACAAAACCCAACCACCTGCCTTCTCTGGGTGCAACCAATTACCTGGAATCTGCAGCAGCAGAGTTTGAAGCGTAAGTCTGAGCACTAGCCTGTATCATTTTACTTCCTGTTACTTGAATAGATGTGTTTATTGTGGGCTTAGCCCGTATCATGTTCTGCTCTATAGAAACTGAATTTCAGCTTATTTGGTGTTTTCTTTATTTACGGGGTGCATTTGAGAGCATATTGTCATTGTAGTTCCCGTTAGATCTGGCAACAGATACGGCTGTTAAGGAGTTACAGGCAAGATGACGATTGTATTTTTTGTTTGTTAATATGTGAGCACACGCTAAGAAAATTTTAGTTCATCCGTTGGATCCTTCTCATTGTACATGAATTTCATCAGTTGGATCCTTCCCATTGTACATGATTGTAGGAAAGCAAATAGTAATCTAGGTCGATCAAATTAAACACAATCTAATCAAAGAACCTGTTTACAGGAAAAAGGTCAACTTTGCTCCCATGAACTTTAGCTATGGGAATTTTTGTAACATAGCTACATAGGTTCTGATGCCATGATTGCCATCTATCATCCCATAAACTTTCACCTTAGAACACAGCTTGTACAACAGGAAGCAAAAATGGCAGTTGTTATTAGGGATTAAAACAAGCTATCACTTCTTTTAATGGAATTGTTTCGCAGTAGAAAAATGTACTGACTTTTAACTTAATTGTGTGACATGAGCATCTGCATGTATAGTTTCTCTTTTTCTGGCGGACAGTCGTTATTCTTGTTGATTACTAGCCGGGGAAATCTCCAGTTCAATTAAACCTATGAAAACTGGATTTTTCTAAGTTCATGAAGAAATTATTAAAGGTAGGGATAGGCATGATCTCTTTCTCACAGAATTTCTAAGACCAAACTCAACTTCGTTTGGAAGATTAAAAGAAGACAATTTTTGAATGAATACTTCTGTATCACTATTCGTTCAAAATTTGTATTTTTTGTATCTTGCAAATAAATTTGAATTTGGTCTTGAAATTTTGTGAAGACATAAACCATGCCTATACCTACCTCTAATATTTTAATCACAATTTTTTCACGAATGTAGAGATCTTTTATGTCTTGTTTCCATAGGTTTGTATCTAGTGTTTTCACTCGATATATATCCACTTAGGGTACGTTTGGTAGGGCTCCAAATCTGATATGGAGCTGGAGTTGTGGAGGTGGGAAAAAGGTAGCTCCACCCTTCTTATGCATTTTATGTAGCAGATCCACCTACTCCACTCTTAAAAATACAGAGGATCTAGTAGTGTTTGGTTTAGCTCCAGCTCCACCGAACAAGGATCTAGGAGCTGGAGCCCTACCAAACAGACCCTTAGACTAGTGTGGAATATGAAATATGACACTATTTTGTCTTCTGAACGAACTAGATATAGATAATATCCAAATCGATTTGAATTCTGTAGTGAGTTACTATGTTTTGTGTGGTGCAGGTCGGGAGATGCTTTCCGTAGAGACATGAGGAATATAAGGATTGTCTGGTCTGTTGTTGCCGCTATATGGTGTGCCAACTATGATAGTCGGCGTCGTAGTCAGTCTCGTCTCAGCAATGGCTGCCATGGTGATAAGTCCTAAGATGAAAGTAGGAACTTCCAAGTACTATGAGGTGGTGTAGTTTATGTTCCCCTAATTGTGCTTTAGACTGCACTGAATAACTAAGTCTGTATCCCTTGTACTCCGTACCGATCAAAGATGGAGCCTGGAATATTTGTTTTGTTTTATATGCTGAAGTGATACGTGCAATATATTTATTACGTTTTTACATGGCTTCTGCTGTGGATCTTACATAGAGTCGTATCGCTGGGATGTCTAGCAGGGGTGGTCTGTTTTGTTTGTTCATTGTTGGCTTAGTTGATACCTTGTTCTGCTTATTGTATCCGCCCTATAGAAATTGCATTTGAGCTTATTTCCATTTTAACAGGGTTGCTTATTCACCCATAGTGCATTTTGATTATGGTCCCGTTGTAAGCTCCAACAAGATACATATTTTTCTCGGTTTCCAGTAGCACGTTTTTCAAACTGTTAAACGTTGTGTTTCGTGCGAAAACTTTCTGCATAGAAGTTGCTATAAAAAATAAAATAAATCCATTATCAAGTTTTTAATAATTAAAATTTAATTAATCATGTGCTAATAACTTATCACGTTTTACGTGCACACTTAATCTTCATCCTTATTGGAAATCGAATGAGACCTATGTCGTTATGGATGCTCGATTGTTTTTTATGTTAATACTAGGAAAAATTTGCTACATAATATTTAAAATTTGTGTAATTAGGTAGGAGACTGAAAAATCATGTTATTGCTAAGGGACACAAAAAAAGTGTGTAATTAGCCGTAGAACACCCGAGATATTATTTTATAATTTCTAGGAGAAAAGAGGAGAGAAATTTAAATAAGACAAGATTACCCCAGCCTGTTAGGTCTATCTTACTAGATCAGGTCAATCTTGTTCGCCTCGGTGGCGGCTGATGCAACAGCGTGCAGATGGGTGGCAGCAACAGTGGAGGGAGAGGGTTGTGCCTACGCCGGCTCCGGTGCGTCTTGTGGCGGCTCACCGAGCTCTGCGTCGTGGCATTGTTGGGCCCGGTCGGGGCAGTTCCCGACGTACCGGCGCCATAGTGGGTGGCAGTGCCCTTGACCCCTACGCCTTCGTCGTGCAGTGCTGCTGAATCCTGCAGGAAAAGGCTATTACTAGGCTGTGATGAATCATACCGTTTGTGGCTTCTTTTACTTCCATTTTTAGCTTGTGAAGAAAACGGAAACTGAAGACAGTATACCAGGCTATTGTATTTGCATCCCAGAACACTACAATTTCTCTCCAATTCTCTGTATTTTTGTGTGTACTAGCCAACCAGCCAATTGTTGATCCATCATTGATCAATTTAGTGCTTGAAAAATCATGATTTTAATCATGCCGCCAACAAACAGTAACCGTTCCAGGACAGGGGCATGATACAATTTTATACATGTGCGCCTTCATTTGTTAAACATATGAAAAGACCATAAATTTCCATACTCAAGTTCAGGGGCAATCTTGTCTTTTTTTAAATTTCTCTTTCCTCTTTTCTCTTGGAAATTATAAAATAATATCTTGGGTGTCCTATGCTAATTCCACGATTTTTTGATGTCCCTCGGCAGTGACATGATTTTACGGTGTCTTCTAGCTAATTACATAAATTTTGAATATCCTGTAATAAATTTTGCCATAATACTATGAAGTTAATTACATATTGTTGCGGCTAGCAAAGGTCAGTTCTATGCATCAGAAAATATCTCTCTTTAAGTACTATTTGTGGTTATGCGGACCACATTTTTTCTTTAATGTTTGGGTTCTACACAAAATTCAAAGCATTATAATCATGTGCTAGGAAATAGCAACAGAATAGTAAATGCCTTAGATATGCTAATTTATTCTGGAATAATCCTTTATTGCAGGGAAAATTGTTCTCTACTCGGGCAAAACCCATTTATTCAATTCAATATTCTATTCAAAAGTTACAACAAATGATGACAAAGTATTGATTCAACGAAGTATTCCAATACATCAGATTTAATTAACTTCATAGCGAGCTTCTTGCTCGACAGTTATAACATTTGATTTTCTATTGACATAAATTTCAGGATCGAAGCGGTCTAGCATAGGAGAGTCTACATTCATAGACATGCAAATAGGCTAGGAGTTACCCCCCTCAATTCATATGGGGTGTACTATTAGGATAGTCCTTTTCTTTTCGTATTCATGAGTACATGGTTCTAGTTCACCTTGACCTATGTTCTACTCTTCTTTTTTTCTCTCTTCTTTCATTAAGGTAAATGCACCAGGTTAGTTGCTCGTATTGATTTCATTATCAACTGTGCTAGGTGGTTTGGGAAGGCAATGTTCTTCTAGTGAACATTATCCTGAGTGTTACATAATTCTATTATCAACTAGCTAGGCATGCTTCTTGTATGCGTACTAATGATAATTCAGTGCGACTTTCGTCGTGTTCAGATAGAATATCAAGAGTTTCCACAGTATTCGATGCGAATTCGGTGCACCGTATTACCATACTCTCTGGGTCATCCGCTGAGTGAATGATAGTTGAAAATACCTATTCTTGCTCATAGTTCTTGCTCTATGAGAGGTGGGTGTGCATCATAATCTTTCAAACCGCTTCTTTCGTGCAGTCAAAAGAGTGTCGATGCGCTCATTCTTCTGGCATACTCATTCATGAGAGTAACATAGAGATACCAACGAGAGATTGAAATGCTTAATCAATCTCATCAAGTTAATAAGCAGAGCACTTGATTTAATGGTGCTTAGAGTTTCTTGCTCCAGTAGAATTTCTACTTTGGTTGCATATAATCAGAGATATTCTAGATTCAGCGAACTTCTAGTTCACGATGCCAGTCATCTTCTGTAATTCAAAAATATGCTGAAATTACATTCAGGTGAAATGCACAAATATTGTAATACAATGGTACACAAAATTTCCACAAATAATTCCAATATATTCTAAGCAATTCTATATATTTTATCACGAAGATATTAATTAAAGATAATAAAAGCATTACAAATAATCAATAATCAAAATGCGGTAGTAAATTTCATAATCATAATCATCAGCAATAAAAGTGCCTCAAATGCAAAAAGGGATAAAATTTGAAATCCCGGGATTCTTTTATGCAAGTGTATGATTTTCAGTGAGTTTTGCAAATTCCAGTGATATTCAACAAGTATCCCAATACAGAGGGATACATGTGCATTTTTCTATAAATACAGGGGTTTAAATGCAAAATTCTATGCTTGTGAAAATTGCGCTTATTTTTCTAAAAATACGAGGGCATTTTTGCAAACTCACTATTTTTTTTCCTTTTTGGGGGCTGAAAATTCCGCTAAGAACACAAAAAATATCTGCAGGACTACAACATAGACAATCCCGTTCTTTATTTAGCATTTTTTATAAATGCATCTACAGAACCACTTGTACAAATTGCATGAAAAGTCGAATATTACCCATCTACTCTTTGAGAAAATTGTCAACAACAAGGCTGGAAGTGCATCTAGGCCCCTAATGATTTTGGTAATTAATAACAATGCGATTACAGAGTACTAACAAATTATTTCAGTAATATGTGAAGGAATGCTAGTTCTCGATAAAGCGTGGTTCAATGCAAAATCCCGTGAAAAATCTCGGGAAAGTGAGAAAACGATGTGATGTGGCATATGAGTAAATGGTATAATGTACATCTCCGTTTGTTTGTGTCATTAGGAAAGCCGTACTATAAAGTGAATGATGCATTGGTGATGAGGAATGAGTTGGGTGCTCAAAAATCTATTTTTTAAGTGGTTTCTTACTCATTGTGCCTTATATGTGATTTTCAGACTTTTTCGAAATGCCATTTCGCAATTTCCGAAAATGTCTGAGAGGCAAAACAAGCATCGGGTTGATTTCAGACTTGTCTTAAAACCACCCGAAAATGACCGTGAAGCCGCACCTGCTCGGGTTGATTTCGGACTTGTTCAAAAATCGTCTTCGGAATTTCCAAAAAAGGCAGTGAAGGAAACCAACCTTCGGGTCGGTTTCGGATATGTCCGAAATTGATTTTCAGAATTTCCAAAAAAGTCTATCGAGCTGCGTTTGGTATTGGTCATTTTCGAATATGTCCGAAAAGTTTTCAGAAGTGCCAAAAATCCCAGTTATATTCTTTCAGTTTGTTGTTCTGGTGATTTTCGGACTTGTCCGAAAAGTAATTTCAGAATTTCCGAAAAATGAAATCTTTGCTTATAATAGGCACATCTCAGAGTGGGGGTATAAATAGCCCCCTCCCCCCTCCAAGTCAAGGTTGCTGCTCTCATTGAAAAATTGGTGCCCTTGACTTGTTACTCTTGAGATTCACTTTTGAGCCTTCCTTGCTTGCTTCCCCTCTCCACCGGTCTTCGATTTGGATTTGGTGTGTGTGTGGGAGTTGTGGTTTCAAGTTTGTGTGAGTGCTTGGTGTTGACTTCGTGACGATTTGTGAGCACTAGCTTCATTCCCCAAGAGATCTTTGCATCATCTTTTACTCTTGGAGGTTGAGGACTCCTAGATGGTTAACTGTCACTCTTGAGCCACCGATCTACTTGTGGTTGGCCGGGAGGTGTTTGTGAAGGTCGGATCTCACCTCCGAAAGGGAAGAGATACCACTAGTGGAAGTAGGAGTGCTTTGTGCAACCTCTTGAGGAAAGAGTTAGCAAAGACCAAACTCTTTGTGAGCTCCTCAACGGAGACTAGAATCCTCTCAAGGATTCGAACTTCGGGAACAACAACTCATCTTGCAAGAAACTGGGTGAAATCCCTCTCTCCCTCCTCTAGTTTTACTTGTTTGTGCCGCTATAATTCTAGTTGTTGTTTATGCTAGTACTTTTTTCTTGCGGGCAACTAGATCTAGCATTTCTTTACTAGAGCGCATACTCCGTTATTTTGGAATTTCCAAAAAGTTCTGCTCCTACATTTACTTGAGTTTTTAAATTAGCCTATTCACCACCCCTTTAGGCCTAAGTGACTCTTTTAGAGGCCAAATCACTATGCGCTCTATAGATAGTGTTCTTCACACCACGCCGTGAGTTCGCATCTTTAAAATGCGATGAAGGTATATTTTTACCAGCTCTGTTGGAACAGGTATATTCATGTAAATTGGGGAGGATGTCCTTGTTAAATCGGTTCTTTTGGCGATACCAACATATACTATGAGTGTGTTCCGGATACCAACATATACCAACATAGATGATTTTAGTTGAAATAATTTCTATTTTATTTCTTTTATTTTGGGAGATATGAATTTTACAAGTCCTAAACTAGAAATATAAATATGTCATTTAGGCCTTATTCGAGTTTTAAAGATAGATTCTGACCATGTCCTGTCAAATTTTTAGTTTGTAAAAGCAAAGGGCATGATATCCTAAGTTCAACATAACTGGATTCATCATTTTTGGAGCTAAAATGAATTTCTATATATTTCACAATTTGAGGTGTACTTAATGTTGATAATTTCTTTACCAACTTGAGAGGCATTATATGAACTAAGTATTTTAAATTTTGGTTGGGGTGGATGAAGTTATAGCCTTGCTGGTCCAACTAAGTGTTACTTTGGCTGATTTGGACCTAAAGTATATTTTATATGAATCTGCAAGGTTGTGACATGTTTTATGTCTATTATTTCTCATACATAATTTTTAGATGTATTTGGTCTACCGAAAGTTCAACATTTTAACTCATAAAATTAAAGTTCTTAATTCTATAAATCTACATAAATTTGTTTGACCTAAAAATGTGTTATATTTGATTTTATATGAATTTTACAAGTTTGCATGTTTTCCTGTTGAAAAGCAATTTTATTTGTAATTTCCAGATTCTCAAATAGATGGGTGCACAGGTCAGTGTCCTAGATTTTGCAAAAAGACTCTTGGATAAAGAGGAAATCAACCCGCACTACCTTTACTGAGAGGAATATACTTCTCAAAGAGCGTTTTAAGTTTATAGTTATTACTATTAAGTCCTAGTCCTATTTGTCAGTCTCTAGGAATTTCACAAACTGATACCTCAATTTTCGATTCCTTTCAAAACGAGGTCCCTGCGACCTGGACAGAACAGGGCGGCAATGGCCGACGCCCATGTTCAGTGTTGCCGGCGGCGAACCATGGCTCGGATGGAATTGTGACCAAAAGAAGAAATGTAGAGGTGTTCAAGGAGAAGGTATTGGTGGTCTTATTGCAAGCTGTGGTGGCCGGACTCGATGGTGGCTGTGCAAGGGCTTCTACTGCATGTTGTGCTAGAGGCCGGTTCTACCCAAAGGGATGCATGCATATGAGTTCTTGGGTACCTAGGAGACTCACGGAAGTGCTATATGAGGCTGGCGAAACTTGTTCGTCGACGAAGGCTCGCGGAACGGCCCGGCGGCGACGCTTCACCTCGGGAAGACGACGACGGCTTGCTCTAGGTCTGGATCTGCTCCAAGATGTTGTGCGCGAGATTAAGTGATGGTATAGGAGCGCAAGGGTGGAAGGAATCCCGACGAAGCTCACCAGAGAGCGAAGAAATGGCAGATGGTGGCGGTGGCCGGATTTGGGGAAGACGAAGTGGATCTCCGGATTAACGGCTTGTTGGCTCGATTCCTTCGGTGGAAGGGCTCCAGAGATTGAGGCGACGATTTTGGCGCGACGGCTCGGCTTGCCATAGTTCACGGCGGCCGGAACGGCGTCGAGATCACGGCGGCGGTTTCCGGTGCGCGCTCTAGGACTCCAGTGGCGAGGTCTCGTTCCTGTCGATTGGCTCCACCAAAAAGTGCGAGATTAGAAGTAATGGAATCGGCGTTTTGAGAAGGTAATGGAACATTAATGAGTTGGAGACGACCGAGGGTTGGTGGCGATGGCGACGGCGAGAAATCTTGCCGGCGCCAATGAAGACGCCTCCGTTCCTGTCGAGTCCAGGAGGGATAGTCTCGGTTCTTCCGTGAAATGAGAAGAGAGTGCAAAGAAGGAGGAGGGCGGCGGCGACGAAATGGAGGAGAGGAGCAGCTCAGCGGCGCTCCGACGCGTGGAGGCTGCGTGTCGCTTGCGTGCTGCGTGCTGGGGTGACATGGGCAGGGATGTGAGGCTGATCAGTCGGTCCCACATTGCTCTGGGACCCATTGGCAGTGAGAAAAGTGGGGGAGGTTGAGTGAAAGCTGAAAAATGGTTAATTGTGACTGTGGTGAAGTTCTAACTTTAACCCCAAGTTTACTGTTTGCCCTAGTTATATTAATACGGTGATCAACAGTAAATTTGTAGTATTTTAAGTTGTATAATTTTAGATAATGATTTTCCAATAGTTAACACAAGTATCTTTTTAAAATAATTTGGTTGCCTAAGTTTTTAATTAACATATATGAGATCTAGTATGCTATGCAGGTAAGATCCCAAAAATACGAAAAGACTCAAGCATAACAAATTCACTATGTATATGCAAGTCTACATTATGTTTTATATTTTAGTTTGAATTAGCAAAGGAGAAAGTTTTATTTTATTTGCAAGTTTTTCTAATGTGTACAAGTTGGACTAGTCTTATCTAGGTCTTTATATAGAAATTTTAGCATTTCCATTTAGGAAAAATGTTTTCAACAATTTTAGATGCAAAAATTAAAATTCTAATTTTGATGAAGACTACCACGTCGTCGACTACGTGTGAAGATCCTTATCACCAAGTCAACGACAACTAAATTAGGTTATGCCAAATATTGTACTCGAGTGATACTGGTATATAAGAGCAACAACGGGTTCAACCAACAGGAGTAGGAATATTACCTGTCAGTTGAGGAGGCCCGAACCTGTATAAAATCATTGTCTCCTGCCTCTTTTACCTCAGTGTCGCGTATACTCTGGTACCAACGATTCCCATACCATGCAAATACTGTAGTCGTGATCTATAAAATCGATAATGGGTTTCCGCCAATTGGAGGATTTTAATCAAGCTCTGCTTGCCAAGCAGGGGTGGAGGCTGCTTGTTAATCCTAATTCTCTCTGTGCGAGGGTGCTTAAGGCGAGGTACTTAAGTTGCTCTTTTTTGG
This sequence comes from Oryza punctata, assembly GCA_000573905.2. Lineage (NCBI taxonomy): Eukaryota > Viridiplantae > Streptophyta > Magnoliopsida > Poales > Poaceae > Oryza > Oryza punctata. The sequence goes on along the minus strand of AVCL02000031.1, from coordinate 24,808 downwards.
AGGCCGGTGCACCTAAAAGAGCTTCGTATACTAGGCGGAGTATTATCTTTGGAAGAGAATTGTTGTGTAAAGGATTAATATGGCATATAGTCAATGGAAGGTCCGTGAATATTTGGAAGGATAATTGGATTTCGAGAGAGGGATCTTGTAAGCCACTGGGCTTGAGATTGCAACCCAATGTGTCAGTGGTCAATGACCTCTTTGTACCGGGGACAAGAACTTTGGATGTAGACAAAGTAAATGGGATTTTTTTACAGTGTGATGCCAGAGATATCCTGCAAATCCCGGTTTCGGATTGGGAAGGCGAAGATTGCGTGGCCTGGATATTTACAAAGTCAGGTTGTTTCACGGTAAAGTCGGCCTATCATTTTAAGAGGGAGTTGCAGAAGAATGGTGCTAGCTCTTCTATAATTGTTGTCCAAAGCCACAAAGGGTGGTTAAAGCTGTGGAGTGCAAATATTGCAATTCCATGGTTGGCGGGTGATACAAAATGGTCTAGCTATTGGGACAGAGTTGTTCCGAAGGAAGATCAAACAGGATGTTGTATGTATTTTCTGTGGCAGGGAGGAGAATTTATATCACAGGTTTTGGGATTGCCAATTTTCAAAGTGGGTATGGGAGAGAGTGGAGTCAAAAGTGGGTATTCCTTGGCCGGGTGTGGAATGTAATGATCAGAAGATGCTATCCTTTGGTTACTAAGATCGCCTAGTGGATCAGAAAGAATTCATTGTATCGTGTTTGCTAACAACTCTGTATAATATCTGGTCTAGTCGAAATGATGCGCATCAAGTTGATGCGCTGCAATCGCCGGATGGGGTGTCTGAAAGAATTATTTTCCAAGTAGAAGAACAGGCAAACCTGATGGTGAAGGGGCAGCCTACTGTTCATCGTATGACACAGGTGTGCTGGATGAAGGTCAACACAGACGCAACATTTAATGTGGCAAATTTAGAAGGGACCACTGGTGTGGTAGTGAGGAATGAAGGAGGTGCCTTTCTAGGAGCAGCGTCGCATTTTATAGATATGTAAGGCCAGTCCCAGTGCAAAGTTTCATACTACGGTTTCCAAGAGTACCACATCATCTCAGGAGAATGAAACTAGTGAATGAAACTGGGACTCCCAGTGCACAGTTTCATTTCACAGTTTCTTAGGTCATCCATGACATTTACTTCTTGCTTGGTGTTGTGATCTTGTGCTCCATGTGATTATGTAGCCACATGTATTTGTTTATAACTCAAGCGCTAGATCGAATACTAGAACTATGAGATGCATAGCATATAAATGATTAAAAAAGTAGACACTTAACCGATACATAGCATATAAATATAGCGATAATAATATTATATAAAATAGATACATAATGTGAAATTTGCTCAACCAAGATATGCTTCAACGGGCCCTCGACCTTTGCTAAATATGCTCAACCAAGTCCTTCTTGAGTTGTATATGAGTTGAAATATCTCGAGTATCAGCATCCTTCTCTAGCACTCTTTCAAATGTGACGTAATCGTCGGGGGAGAATTCCGGCGCTTCAACAGTCGTTGTACTTGCAGGCTCATTCAAATCAAGATTTTCTTCAACATCCTCTGGTTTTTCATCTTCAACTATCATATTGTGAAGTATGATGCAAGCCAGCACAACATTCTCGAGCTGTCCCCGGTCATATAAACGAGCTGGTCGCTTCAAAATGCAAAATCGACGACGCATAACACCAAATGCTCGTTCAATATCCTTTCTCTTCGATCCTTGCTGTTGTGCAAATAACTTGTCCTTTTCGGTGATGGGTAAGGATATTGACTTCACAAATACGGCCCATTCTGGGTATATTCCATCTGCAAGATAATAACCCGTGTTGTACTGATGCCCATTAACCATGTATTGCACTCGAGGAGCTTGCCCTTTTAAATCTTCTATAAACAGGGTTGATTGGTTAAGAACATTGATATCATTATTAGAACCAGCCACTCCAAAGAACACATGCCAAATCCAAAGGTCATGAGAGGCCACGGCCTCAAGTATTATGGTTGGAACCTTCTGATCACCACGAGTGAATTGTCCCTTCCATGCATTGGGACATCGTTCCCACTGCCAGTGCATATAGTCAATACTCCCGAACATGCCAGGGAAACCTCGACTCTCACCAATCTTGAGCAAACGCTCAGCATCTTGTACAGTAGGGCGTCTCAAATATTTTCCACCAAAAACTGCAAAAACACCTTGGACAAACATCTTCATTGCCTCTAATGTAGTACTTTCACCAATTTTCAGATGTTCATCTAGATGATCTGCGGCACTGCCATTAGCTAATTGACGAATAGCCGCTGTACATTTTTGCAATGGTGTTAGACCTTGACGATGAAGAGCATCCAACTTTGTAGTGAAATAATCAGACCATTTGCTTAGCTCATCAACGATGCATAGAAATAGTGGCCTTGACATACGAAATCTCCGATGAAAAATATTAGCAGGATATAATGGATTATCTGAGAAATAGTCATCTACCAGAAGTTGATGATACTGCTCCCTTGGCCTGTTGATATACTTCCTCGGACCACTTCTAGGATCATACGCCACTTCTTGGAGAGCTTCAATGCTATGCTTCAGAATTTTTGTTGCGTCATCGATGGCATCGTCGATGGCATCATCTAAAATTTCCTCCTCAGCTAGGAAATCATCAAAAGATAAATCATGGAGGCCGGTGGTGTTGTTTGGTGGATCAGGTTGGTCAGGATAGAAAGGATCACCCTGCTGTGACATGTTGAGGCCGAGTGAGAGAATGACGAGAGAGAAAGTGTGGCCATGTCTACCATATATATAGGTAGCAACAGGATGTCGTTTCACACTTATGTGCCACATTCACACACTGAAAGGCTCATTCACACTTGTGTGCAATATCCACAATTCTGCAGCATTCACACAAGCATTCACACTAAGAAAGCATTCACACTAAGGATGTACATCGCCCAAATAAAATAGATGACAGATAACATAGGTTCAATGATAGGTAGCATGCTCACATAAGGTTCAATGATAGATATCATGCTCACACAAGCATGTCAGATTGCATTAGAACTAAACCTCGTCATTATTACTAAATAGAGTATTCTCCATCATCGCCAAATGCTTAGCCCTTCTATCCTTTGATTCATCTGTCATCTGACTTGTGTCTTGCTGCATCAATGAATTATAAACTAGCAACATATTTGCTCTCATTTCCTTGTCTGCCGTCTTGAGTTTCAGTCTTGAGATTTCAAGATGTGCACATGTGACCTTCTCACGCTCCTGCTTACGTTCTTGTGCCACTGCAATTATCTTGTTTACATTATCCCCTAAAATTGCAAGACCTTCAGTAACCTCTTCAGCCTTGCGCTCCCCATTGCGTTGTGCCTTGGCTGCATCTCTCCCAATTGGACGCTCTGTACTTCCTATGTCATCATCAACAGGTATGGGAAGATGTGATTGCTGCTTTTCTTTCTCCAATCGTGCAACATATGCACACCATTTGGGTTGGTTCTTGAGAGTCCTCCACCAATGAATCAAAGTGAAAGGTTTCTTGTACCGGACTTCAAACATTTTCAGTGCCTCATCCATCAACTGATCATCAGACGCCCCACTTTTATTCACTCTAGTTGCCTTAGTCCAACATCCATTGAAGTCATTGAGAACTGTCTTCAAGCGTGACCAGTGAATCTTCAGCTGATTAGTATCCCTTTGGCGATCTGATGGTGCGTTGCTGTTAAACTCTACAGTGATATCCTCCCAAAATGTATCACCCTTCTTGTCATTCCCTCTTACTGGGTCATTAGAATTGTTCAGCCAAGCACTCGCCTAGAAAAATGAATTACAATCAACTTTTTGAAAGAGAGCAGATCTATAATAAATCCCGAAGAAAAAATTGTTACCAATCGAACTTCCTCTTCATGTGACCAATGCCTTCTCTTTGTTGTCCGACTTGTCTCGACACCGTCATCATCACCGTCAATGTCAATGGAGACTTTATCAGTACCTTGAGATGAGGGTTGTCTTTGTGCCGATGGAGACGGTGATGGAGATATTGGTGCAAAGCTCTGAGTATGTCCAACAAAATGGAAATTTTCTCCAATTGCAGAAAATTGTGGTTGCTGTAATAAGTTAACATAACCAGCCCTAAAAGATACATCATAATATGGTCAGACTAGCTACATGAGGTATCATAATTTACTCCCGAACATGTTAAGAATATCATTTGGCAGATAACTAGTTACTTGTATCATGGATTGTACAAAAGATTAATTACGTTACTGCCAGAAATATATGACTAATTCCATGAGGTACAGAGTTCAGCTACAAAAAAGTTCAGAACCTACATCATAACCTTACTGCCGGATATTTGAGGACAAATCATGAAATATTCTATCATGAATTTAACAAGAAATTACTGGACAGACTCTACATGATAGACTAAAATTCACTGACACCTTCCAACACATTAGGCTAAGTACTGCTCTGTGAAATCGTAAAAAAAAACACAGGAAAAACAATGAAGAGAAAACATACCAGGGAGGCAGTGGCGCTGGCGATGCAGCATGACCCATCTGTGGTGGTGCAGGAAAACCCACCGGTGGTGGTGGCGGTGGTGCAGCAGGAGCCACCATGGCTGGATGCGGAGGCGATGTAGTCGCAGCAGGAGCCACCATGGCCGGATGCAGCGGCGGCGCAGCAGGAGCCCCCTGTGCTGGATGCGGCGGCGGCGCAGCAAGACCCCTTCTCTTGGCTGCTCCTCTTTTCTTCTCTCGGCTGGGCATCTTGCTACCTCCGTGAGGAATCAGCGACGGCGCCGGCCAAAACACCAGTACAAAAGCGGGGAACGGAAGAAAATGAGAGGCACGGGAGGAAGGAATTGGGGCCGCGCGCGGGAAAACTTGGGGCCATGCGCGGGAGATGGGGTGAGCGCGGGAGCGCGAGGGAGGGGGCGCGCGCGGGAGCACTAGCCGCCGGGGAAGGAATCGCTCGCCCCGCACCCAGGATCTGCGGAAGAAATGCTACAGCCCCAGTGCAGTTTCATTCGCTTTCCAAGACCTGGGTACCGGTGCCGGACTCGTTTCGTCGGGATGAAACGGGTACCTTCTCTCCCCTCTTTAATTCCTTGCCATGTCACTCTATTTACTGATGTGTCATCATATTTAATATGCACGAAACACCTATGAAACCTGCACTGGGACTGGCCTAAGTGACGCCATAATAACCGAAGCTCTAGCTTGCAGGAAGGCGGTGGAATTAGTGGCACAGGTCCAAGCTTCAAAGCTCATTATTCAAACCAATTGTCTAGAGGTGGCTAATATGTTGAAGGACCGAAATCTGAATAGGTCGGTGTATGGCCCATTATCCAGGAGGTCAAGAGCAGGTGCAATGCGTTCTAGGAATTTAAAGTTCTTTAGGTTCACCGGTCTGCGAACAAGGTGGAACATAGCCTAGCAAAAATGTGCTTGACTAGGGAGGAGTGTTTATCCTGGTTTTCAGTTCCACCTTTATGTATTTTTGTTTGTTAGTTGAGGACTGTAACCCGTTAAGCACGGATTAGTTACTTTAGGCTTGAAGCATGTTCCTTAAAAAAAGACTATATTTTCAAATGTTTTTTATATAACAGCAGATTAAGGGTGAGTTCATTAGACCGTATGGAGTTGGATTTTTTCCAAGCCATGTTAAACGAGACAAACATATGACTGATTGAGTATTAATTATCATAAACTTAAAATGAGTTTATTTGAGTTTTTAAAGAAAATTTTATATTTTTTTTAAAAAACACTATTTAAACAGTTTGAAAAGTGTGCTTGTGATAAACGAAGGAGCTGCAAAAGCTAAATGCGCTACGGAACTCAGCCTAAGCACTATACAAACTAGTATATGGGGAAGAAATTGACAAACTAAGGTGCATTGTGCAGTTATATGGGGAAGAAGGTGCATTGAAATTTACTTCAGCAGTCCAGTCAGTTTGAGGATCCAGCGTACCCTTTGTTTGCTTTAACTTGCACCAAAGGGAAAAAATTGATAACCCAGAATAGGAATCGTACAGGAAAAGAAAATACTGAATGATGAACTTTACATCATCACAAACAGGACTACAGGAGTATAAAACCGCATTCGTTTTTCATTCTAAAAAAGCTCTGGATCCGTTTCCTCATGGTGTCACCGCTGCCGATCAATCGATTAGCCGTTTCGTCATGGTGTCCTTGCCCCAATGTTTCCTCTGCGTGATCTGTTCTCCGTTGCCTCCCACTGGCCGGTGGGCCACCAGTCCAAGTTGTGACTATTCAGTAGTACGGAACAATTGCATCCATATCCTCACTTTGAACCTCAACTGCTATTTTACATCTATATTTTAGGGCTTACAATTTTACCCATACTTTTTGAAAACGAACTACATGTTTACTCTTACTTTTGACGCCTAGTTTGACGGTATCAAAATTTTGCACTTGGCTAGTATTTGTCATTTTTTCAACACAGTATAAAAACATCACATGAGATGCTCCTATTTGAATTATTTAACACAATCTTACTTCATATTAAAATAGGGGCAAAATTGCGAGATAAAAAAGGAGCAAAATTGCAACAACATCCAAGGGTATAAATGTCCTTTCGTTCTAAAACTAACACCGTCAAACTAGGCATTAAAAGTGAGGGCAAATGACTGAATGTGAGGGAAAAATTGTAAACCGTACAAAATAAGGGTAAAACAGCAGTTGGAGTTCAAATTAGGGGCATGGATACAATTATCCCTAATAAAAACTGGTGCAAAGTGACAAATATAATATACTTCGACTAACAAATACTCACCGTTGACTTTTTTCTAGATATGTTTGATCATTCGTCTTATAAAATAATATGTAATTATCATTTATTTTAATGTGATTTGATTTATCATCAAATGTTTTTTAAGTATGACTCAAATTATTTTATATTTATATAAAATTTTTGAATAAGATGAATAATGAAAAAGTTGGTTAAAAAGTCAACGGTATCAAGAAACTGAGGCAAAATGGGTATATAGCGCCTCCTGCGCCGGGCAGAGAAACACCGCGCCCTTCTCCTTCCCCGATGAAATTTCCGAGTGCAGGCAGACTCACTGCCTATCCACAGTTCCACACACAACTACTACTGTAGCAATTTACAGTAAACCACACCAGGAGAGATGCAACCAAACACGGCAAGTAATCCGCAGTGCAACCATTTTAGGTTGCAAGAGTATCATCATAGCTCATCAGTAGTAATCCACATTGCCCTATGCATATCATCACAGTGCTGAAAATGTATCGGCTCTCTTAATCACATTACCTAGTACTCTAATTTTTTTTAACCACTAGGCAATAGCGCTTGAACGAGGAACCTGGCGGTTGGGCTAACGCGTCACCCTTCTCGATCCTTTGGGGTTGAACCTGCAAGCAAAAGACACATTTTATCAGCATTGCTGGGCAAAGTATCCACAAGAAAACAAGACCCTCAACAGCGCAACGAACCTGCACGGTCAACCTGCTGCTGAATGACACCAAACACGGCTGCAGAGACTCCAATCAGTAGAATGGTATTCTTCAAGCATTCCTTTTGGGAGTTCTGTAGCTGGGCCCTAAAGAATTCAATTCAATTTGTCTGAGAAATGCCTTGGGATTTCAAACGCTTGGAATTTGGAATGCTTATTTAAAACTCAAAATGTAATGGCATTGAGCCACGTCATCAGAAAACCATGGCCATCGGATGCAACAATTATTACAATACCTATCATTGGATCATAGATAAGTCTCAGTAAAAAAACAGTGAAAGGTCAAGATTCTTCAAGAGATTTCCCTCACTGACTGAGAAAGAGGACGAGAGAAACAAGTCAGGTATTGACGACTGGTGATTAAATGTCATACCACTTTTGCATCTTCACCCCTAACAATATTTCTTGTCATATGCTCCCAGTAAATACAAAATATTGGGGAAAGTATTACTCTAATAGTCAATTCTCATATCTGTTGTAGTCTTAACTTAAATCTCTGTTTTGGTTTGGCCTAAAAAAGTTTAGGATGCCACGCACCTTTCAAATTTAAATATCCTACATTCTAATTCACCTATAATTGTACCGGACTGCACTCCAAATTGCTTAAAAACAAATTTCGCAAACCCTATAATTCAAATGACATATAGTTTTTTCTTTAATTTTAAGTGTTAGACACATCTTCCAAATTCAGCTTTAACATATAAATTAACCTGTATTAGACTCATATGATTAGCTTTATCTCTTAGCTACAACACTTTTACATGGGTGGATGAGAGGACACCATACACAGCTAAGAACAGAAAATCCAAATCCTAACCACCTCCTGTCACCATTTCGTTCCGCTGGAGGGTGATGGGCTGGACTTCAGCACACTAGGCCTCCACGTCACCACGCACGTTAAACAGTTCGAAAGGCTAACTAGGTCCAACCCTAAATTTACATAATTCCGCAAAAAAAAATATGTTAACACTAAATTGCAAAATGGTGCAATAAATATTATAACACATCACTATTGCACCCGCCATTTGTATTAGTGTAAATTTAAATTACAAATTAATAAGTAGCACACCTTTAGGGCAACTAATCTTAATAAATGATCCTAATGCTGACTTTGTTTTAACATAATTTTTTGTTTTAATTGCATGGTCAAACTAAAGTTATTAGCTTAAATTTTACATGTAAGATGCATATTGATGGGCTATAGTTGATGCAAAAAACACACACTCGTCTGAGAGGTTTGCTTTACTCTAGTGCAGGTCCAAAATTAGGGTTTCAGATTAAAGGGCGTGCCAGTTGATTTGATCCTGCAATCAACAAGAAAAACATGCAAATAATATCAGTAAACGATAGACAATCGGCCATAGGGCCGATTTCATATCGTATGTGACCTAGCCGATGCAATAAAGCATGGATCGGCTTTAAGGTATAGTCAATGATATAATTAACCCTAAAACTAGTATATCGGCTGTAAAGATCAACGTTACATAATCAATAAATCAATATTACTTTAGAGATAAGCAATTGGGATAGATCGGACTGAACCGAGACAGTATAAATTGCCCAAGTCTAAAGATAACATGACATAATGATTATGCAGATTAATGTCATAGCCGATATCTAGGTTTAAGTGTGTATCGGCTATAGCTCCGATACATCCTTATACTAGGATATTCTCTAGTCATAAATATATTAAACTATAACCAATTAGATTGATATCAAGCTTAATATATTTATATTAGATTAGATCCTGATATAAGGGGTAGATATAGAACATTAAACAAAGCATGAGACAATGTAAAACATCTATATTAAGTAAGATCGGCTGAAACCCCGATACTATCTTTATTAACAACCATGAAGCAGGTTAGATATCATGATTCTAAATACGACTTAATAGGTTGGACTGAACCAATGCAGCATTAAGTATAAATAGAAGCATGAGATCTAAAGAATCAAGCCAATGGTTGCCTTTTCAGGATGGTGGATATATTATATAACATAGATTAATAAAGTGATCTAGCCGATATCGATGAAACCCTAGAAAGGATCTAGCCGATACAGGTAGATTGCACTGTCGATCTAAGTTATATAACATATATGATAACTCGGAGAACCACACCAAAGAACTAGAGTGTCATAGAGATGTAAGCACTAGCCCTAATGATGTAACTCGCCATGACAAGATATACCTTTTTACCGAAGATCAAATTGATGCAGCACGACTCGAAAGCACAAACTTGCCGAGAACAGAAAACAAAGGTTTGGCGATGCGCCGAGATTGATTGAACGTGTGTTGTTATTCTTTACAAGACCTCGGGATTATATTTATACCCGAAATTACAAACCTTGTCCATCACGGACACGACTCATATTAACCTAATACAAATCCAACTAACCAACAAGTCCCTTAGGCGGACTCTTACCGAGAATATCTATAAGGAAATTACATAAAATATCCTAACTAATAGATACAATTGCCTCCTCAGGACTTTATCCGTGCATGGCAATTCATATGAAGCACGCTAACACAACCCGATGACGTATACCAAGTCATATTACCGAAATCGGCTCAATCGGCTAACCTAGTCCGACTCTGACTCTGCCGATCCAGTCCACAACCGATTCGGACCACAGCCGATTCTCACTCTGTTTTCCGATACGATCTTATCTCTTCAATCCTCTTCGATTCCATCTTGACTTCTGATATTTGAATTACCAAATTTGGTCGTCAACACATGCCCCCCAAGTCCGGAATATTTGGTAATGTTTCGGATTTGCCAAATCTTATCTCCGAGATAACCTCGCTCTTTCCTTTTTTTTTTACCGTTACCACAGCGCTTTAAATACTTTAACCGACGGCCCCGAGAAACTTCTCACTGTTATTTACTGTTGCCACCGCTTTCGCAATCCCCGTCTCCTTCAACTCCGGCGATCCCCTCGGTGCAAAACAGTCAATCCTCAAGCAATCCTTCGCTCATTCAACTTCCGCCGGTGAGAAGATGTCTTCGTCATCCGCTCCATCTGCTATCCCATCGGCCGAATACGCTGAGGTAAGCCCCATCGGCTAGATCTCCTTTTAACTCATCCAACTTCATTTTCCCGCAATCTTAGCTCGCTTCTCTTCTCTTTTGCTTTGTTGATGTAGCATCTCGCAAACCTAATTGCGGTTCCCAGTCTTAATCATGAAAACAACTACTTCCTTGGGCCAATCGGCAATACAGACCTAACTGAGTTCATCACTACCGAAACCAATAGAATCCCCTTCAGATTATCGAACCCCAACGTAGGTCACTGGAAAAATACATTTAAGTCCTGGCCGTCCCTAGAGAAAAGCTGGCCTGCATGGTTCAAACGCATATCAGCTAGCAAGCAAAGTCACTGGGATGAGATAGGAATCGGCCAAGCCCTAGCCCTCTCTTTGGCAAATTCGGCTAAAGATGAGCCGTTAATGGCTTCTGCAAGTTACTTCTGGTCCAATACCCTCAATGCATTCTTATTCAACCAAGGGCCGATGACACCAACTCTCTTAGATATAACCATGTTAACTGGTCTTGATATCACCTCATCTGCCAACCCAATGACCTTGAACTCCAAGAATAGATTTGACTTTAAAACAAAAAGCATAGGAGGATGGTCTGGGTTCATTTCAGCTAACATGGGTCAGGGCTCAGTTACCCCAAGAGAGCATACTGCCTTCTTGCTGATGTGGTTGGAAAAATTTCTGTTTTGTGGATCAAGTTGTGGCCCAACCTCAAACTGGCAGCACATAGCCGAAGCCCTTGAAGAGAAAAGACAATTTCCTTTGGGAAAAATCCTGCTCGGCTATCTGTATCAAACTTTAACCAATGCATCAGCCAAACTAGCAACCAGCTCAGTAGTCAATGCAGGTGGCCCATGGTGGTTATTGCAGACTTGGTTAAACTTGGTTGTAATGAAAGCTGTCAATCGGCCATCTCCAACAGAATCAGAATTCCCAAGATTAGAACCAATCACCGATCATGATGGTGAGGAAATAACTCATCAGAGATGTACATCCTTTGGAGAATATGCCAGCACACCAGCCGATGCAGGAGCAAAGTTATCAGCAGAATTGCTCAAGGACTGGTTTTTTAGTTTCTATGATGGCTTCCAGAAAGATGCTAGAATCTGGTTCTTCTATGATGAATTAGTCAATTTTGAGCTGCCATCGGACTTCAGATTTGAAGAAATAAACCATGACAAATTTCAGAAGTCCAGAGAAGTTTATACTACAGCCATCAGCCCATGCATTCTCCCTGTCGGCATCCACCAGGGTAGGAATATTAAAGTCTCATATGAGTTCTATCATCCCATGAGCTCAGCAAGACAATTTGGTATGGGCCAACTCCCAATCGGCTTATGGTTTGCTGACAAGATTGAATGCCGAGGAGAGATATCTTCAAGTCTGATGATGGATCGGCTGCTGAACATTCCAGGCCCCTCTCTTGGCAGCATTAATGATATTGAATTAGCCATGTTCAGGAGCAAAGTCTTCACCTCATGGTGGGCTGAATGGAAACATCTTTTTCACCAATCGACTACCATCTACATGACAGACTTCTTCCCTGACATGATCCCTCAGGTAATTTCTCTTTTTTATTCCTGTTTTAAACATATCAGCCGATTCTACTTATAACTCATGAACTATCTTTACTCTTTCAGACCACAGACTCATCTCCTCCTCATACCAGCAAAAGCGGCAAAGAAATTGAATACGCTGCAGGGCTATTTCCTAATAGATGTGGCATGACTCCTCCTGTCATCGGCTACCATGCCCCCAAGACATCAAGCCTGCTCCAAGGACAAATGAAAGAAACAACCGATGCAGGCAGGAAAAAGAGAACTAGAGCATCAACTGCTGTGCCACCAGCCACTAAGAAAAAGGCCAAGAAACAACCACCTCCAACAACCGATGATGCAGATGAAGCCCAAAAAGAAGCATCCATTGAACGGGCAATAGATGAAGCTGCAGCCGAATCTAGTGATGTGGGAAAAGAAACACCTCCAGCCTCTCCAAAGCAAACCCCCACAACTCCTATTCCAGCTGTCTTCACTCGGCAACCCAGGGTAAATTCATCTTCCTTGATACAAATTTTCTCTATTCACCCTCAACTTAATCCTCCAACTCTTGCATTTTGTAGAAGAAAAGACCAGCCGAGAGAAAGAAACCAGCACAAGTATCGGCTAAACCATCCATTCAAGCTCCTCTGGTAAATTTCAATCTTTTAATCCTCTGAATACTTCATTAGCCGATACCATCTAACTCTTGCATGAATATTTTCAGCCTCCTTCCCCTCCGTCACCTGTAGACCGGTCTCCAGCGAACATACCGCATCGGCTGTAGGCAGCCACCACGTCGAAGAAGAAATCGCTGCTCCTGCAATCCATGTAAGTCTCATTCTTAAAACCTCTCAAATCGGCTATATGAAAATATCCTCTTACTTGTATTCTTTTCATCTTTCCTACTTGCAGGTCTTAGCCGATTTACTCTCTTTTGATATAAAGGACTACTTCGATGAAGAAGCAGAAGAGGAAGCAACAAGCAAGTCCTTAGCTCCCCTAGCCGATGCTGTGAAGAGGAATCTTGAAGACATTGCACATCGACTAGAAGCATCTCTGGACAGCCTGGTAGTTGACTGCAGCACTCTCCGGACCAGATTTCAAGAAATCCAAGCTGTTCTGCCAGATGAATTATCCAACATGGTTACCCCAGCTATGTATCTTGAGCAGCACCAATTTAAGCTGGAGAAAGCAAAACAGAGGATAGCTGATAGACGAGAGAGAAAGGATATCGAGGCCACCATTCAAGCCAATCGGCAGTTAGTTCATGATGAGAAAATCAAGCTCGATCAACTAGCCGAAAAACCAATTAAAACTTCAATAAATCAATTAGAGGCCGAAAGAATAGATCTGCTAGCCAAGCTTGAAGATTGTAATGCCAAGATTGCATTGGAAAAACAGAAATTAGCCGATCTCCCTAAAGCCATTGGAGAACAGAAAGCAAAGCTGAAATCGGCTATAAAGAATGTGGCCACCATGACTAAGTCCTTGAAAGTAATTCCTGGAACTGACGCCCAAGATGCCCAAGCCATTGCAGAAGTTGAAGAAATCCGTCAACGGGCATTGTCAGCAATCCAGAAATATCTTGCACAATGATTTCCTGTAATAAGGACTTAGAAGAATTTTTTGATCAATTCTGTAATCGGCCAAAACATTTGTCTTGTAACATAACCTCTTAACTTCCTTAAGCCGATTGATACTGTTGCTTTCATATAAACCAATTGTATACCTGGCAGACTTGGCTGTATTCCAACTTATCAACTTATACTAAATTTTGCTCAGAAATTTCCAACTTTTCATCTTCTCCCATGCCCCCCAAGTTTGTAGTAGGGAACACAATGCTGCAAACTTATATGTCTAAGGGCGATAAACATATCGGCCATCTAAAGGCGATGTAAACACATCGGCTATCAACCAGCAACCGGCAAACCATAGCCGATCATGAACCGATCCAAACACTTGGGTAATATTTCTTTAAGTATTTTCCATTAAGTGCTCTTCCAAATACTTCTCCATCAAGCCCTTTTAACATGTATGCCCCTTTAGAAACACATTTGTGAACTCGAAACGGTCCTTCCCAATTCGGTGACCACTTGTCGAATTTATTATCTCTGGCCCCTATCGGCAGCACTAATTTCCAAACCAGCTCACCTTCCTCAAAAGATTTGGGTACAACCTTGTTGTTATAATGTCTGGCAACTCTCTCCTTATCTTTCCTAACTTTCTCAAGAGCTCGCAATCTTGCTTGAACCAAATCTTCCGACTCATCAACCATCAAATTATGATAATCATCGGCTGTTAACTCATCTTGTAAAGAAATCCTCCTAGAGCCGATGTTGGTTTCCCATGGTAAGACAGCTTCATGCCCATAAACCAGTTGATAAGGAGGCACCTGAATTGCACCATGACAAGCCATCCGATAGGACCATAATGACTCAACCAGAATAGTATGCCATTTCTTAGGGTATTCGGCTATCTTTCTCTTGACCAACTTAATCAAACTCTTGTTAGATGCCTTAGCTTGTCCATTGGCTTGTGCATAATATGGTGATGAATTCAACAACTTAATTCCCATGCTATCAGCAAACTGAACAAACTCGTCCGACACAAATATAGAACCCTGATCGGTTGTAATTGTTTGTGGCAAACCAAATCTGTATATAATATGCTCTTTGACAAAATTGATCGCATTTTGACTGTCAACTTTCTTCAAAGGAATGGCCTCAACCCACTTAGTGAAATAATCAGTTGCAGCCAGTATAAACTTATGTCCTTTGCTGGATGGTGGATTGATCTGGCCGATCATATCAATACCCCAATCGCTGAACGGCCACGGCTTGATAATAGGATTCATAGCCGATGCTGGTGCTCGCTGAATTGCTCCAAACTTCTGACAATCTTGACAACCCTTGTAATATCTGAAACAATCCTCCAGCATTGTCGGCCAAAAATATCCAACTCTTCGAAGTAACCATTTCATTTTATGAGCCGATTGATGTGTCCCACAAATACCTTCATGAACCTCACACATAACAACTTTAGCTTCGTCCATACTCAAGCACCTCAATAGAACCCCATCGTCCGATAATATAATGAACCATCCAACAAAACATACTTGAGAGCTTTATACCTTAATTTCCTTGAAACTGATCTTGAAGGATTCTTTAGATACTCGAAAACATCAAACCTCCAATCATCAGCTAGAATACAGGCCACTTCTACCTCAATCCCTTGTAACATCGGCCTATATCCTGATGCACCTTGAGCTAAATCATTGGCTTCAACATTTTGCTCCCTACGAATATGCTTCAAAGTAACCATCTTGAATGTTTTCATCAGCTCCTGGCATTTCTCATTATAAATTATTAAGGTATCATTCTTGCATTCATATTCCCCAGATAATTGACTTATCACCAACAAAGAATCACCCATGATCTCAACAGCATCGGCTTCGACTTCTTTCAATAACTGCAACCCTTTGAGAACAGCCTCATATTCTGCTTGATTATTTGTTGAATATGGTTTAATAGTAAAAGCAAACTGAAAACTTGCCCCCCTAGGTGATATTATCACCAAGCCGATACCACAACCATGAGTGCAAACTGATCCATCAAAGAATAAAGTCCATGGCATAATGTCAATATTATCAATACTAGCATCCCTATGTTCAACTATGAAATCGGCTATCGCTTGCCCTTTAACTGCCTTAGCCGATTCATATATGAGATCAAACTCTGACAAAGCAAATATCCACTTCCCAATTCGTCCCTTTAGCACTGGAGCCGATAGCATGTATCGTACTACATCGGCCTTGCAGACTATAATGCACTAATTGGATAATAGATAATGCCTCAACTTTGTGCAAGGAAAATATAAGCATAAGCATAACTTCTCCACAGGTGAATACCTTGTTTCTGCATCCAACAGACGTCTACTAAGATAGAATATAACTCTTTCTTTTCCTTCAACCTCTTGAATCAAAACTGAGCCGATAGAATTTTGATCGGCTGATAGATAAAGCTTAAATGGAATCCCTTTCTGTGATGGTATAAGAACTGGAGGAGTACTCAAATATTCCTTGATATTATCCAGAGCCTGTTGCTGCTTCTCTCCCCAGACAAATTCTTGATCGGCTTTCAACCTTAGCAAAGGAGTAAATGGTTCTATTCGGCTAGACAGATTTGATATAAAACGCCGAACAAAATTAATCTTACCGATCAATGATTGTAGCTTGGTTTTATCTTCCAGGCGTTTAATATCTTTAATTGTCTCGATGCTCCTCTGAGGAATTTCAATCCCTCTCTCATGAACCAGAAATCCAAGAAACTGACCAGCCGATACACCAAAAGCACACTTGGTAGGATTCATCTTCAGCCCATACTTGCTCTTTCTAAGACCTGTTTCAAATCGGCTATGTGATCATCAACTTCCTTGGACTTAACCACCACATCATCTATATAAATCTCCACCAATGCGCCGATAAGATCGTGAAAGATATAGTTCATGGCTCTCTGATATGTAGCACCAGCACTCCTCAAGCCGAAAGTCATAACTACCCACTCATACAAGCCGATAGCACCAGGACACCTAAAAGCAGTCTTGTGAATATCCTCCTCGGCCATAAAAATCTGATTGTAACCAGCATTGCCATCCATGAAACTGATAATCTTATGTCCAGATGCTGCATCTACGAGTTGATCGGCTACCGGCATTGGGTATTCATCCTTCGGTGTAGCTTTGTTTAGATCTCTGAAATCAATACAAACCCTGAGCTTACCGTTTTTCTTGATAACCGGTACTATATTGGAAATCCACTCAGCATATCGGCACGGTCTGATGAAGCCAGCATCATAGAGTCTTGTAATTTTGGCCTTAATAGCATCATACATCGCAGCTTTACAACGTCTTGGGGGTTGCTTGTACGGCCGATAACCTGGTTTGATAGGGAGCCGATGTTCAACTATCGATCGGCTAAGTCCTGGCATCTCATAGCATTCCTAGGCAAAACAATTTCTATACTCCTTTAAGAGTGCAATTAACTTACATTTAAATTCTTTTGGTAAACCTTTACTAATATATGTCGGCCTAGGCCTATCACCTGGTCCAATGTCAATTTCCTCTAGTTCATCGGCCGACATAAAACCTTGCCCAAGCTTGCCGTCGAGATCATCAATGGTGTCTTCTGTATATAGGTTGGAACCCTCCACGGCGCCCTCAAAACAAGAATTGGGGCTCTCCATCTCCTGTTGTCTGTATGGCATCATCAGAAACCTTTAAGTAATCTCCTTGCCAAACTTTACCAGATAAACAATCAATTCCTTCCATCTCCCAAATAGACAAATCGGCACAAGCTACATTGACTGACCTGTCGGCTGGCACGATTTCGATTTGGTCTCCTTGCCATTGAATCAGGCTTTGATGCATTGTTGAAGGGATGCAACAGTTAGCATGGATCCAATATCTTCCCAACAACAGACTATAGGAACCCTTCCCATCAATAACAAAGAACGTAGTTGGAATTGTTTTACTGCCGATGGTTAGCTCCACATTCAAAACTCCCTTGGTTTCATTTGGGTTCCCGCCAAAATCCTTCAGAACCATGTTGGTTTTGATCAAGTCCTCTGAATTCTTCCCAAGCTTTCTGAATGTTGTATAAGGCATTAAATTAACAGCTGCCCCTCCATCGACTAGCATCTTTGACATCGGCTTACCATTGACAAATCCCTTAACATAGAGTGGCTTGAGGTGCCGATGATCTGTTCCTTCAGGCTTCTCAAAAACAGCTTGTTGTGGAGATAACATCAATTTAGCCGATGGCATATCTTCTTCTTGCTCGACCACTTGCTCCACCGCATATTCGGCTGGTAACATAATGACCATATTTATCTCAGATGACATCACCTCCTTGCCCTTATTCGATCGGCTTCAACTTCGTCGGCTGGCACCACTTTGCTCTTCACGCGCCATACTTTCTTCTTTTTCTGCCGCAGCCGATGCTCAATTGCACCCTCAACCTCCTGGAATTGCTCTCTGTTCCTCATCCGTTGAACTCTTCTCTTTTGATTTTTGGTGAATATCCCAGAAGGACACCATTGGGGATGCATTGGCTTGGATTCTCTATGTGAGTCATCTTCATCATCATCTTGGTGCATCGGCCCAAGTCTTTCATGCACTGACAGCCTTGTTTGCCTTGGCCGATGTATAACTGCATGTCGTCGGCTTTGTTCTTGAATGAATTGGACATCAGGATCACTGCAACCAGGGCAATTCTCGATAGATGGTAACCTCATACCTTCGTTCCAGCAAGAATCTGAAGAATTCACAACTCCAATGGGGATCAAAATATCTTTCTTCCTCATCAAGATATGCCTCCTCTTCCTTCTGGTGTCTTTTTTGATACTTGCCGATCATACCAGCTGATCTGATACTCCTAGTATAGTTTTTATTTCCATCGGCTGTGTTCCTGATGTATCCAGGGTGCACCATGTTCACTGGAAAAGGGTGTCCATCTATCTTCATCGGCCTCTTTACCATGTTGGATCCATCAATCTTAATTTTTCCTTGTTCGATAGCCGACTGGATCTGTTGTCTGAAAATTTTGCAATCATTAGTGTGATGAGACCCTGTGTTGTGCCATTTGCAGTACTTCCTTTTCTTCAACTCTTCAGCCGATGGGATGACATGTCCTGCTGGAAGTTGAATCTGTTTTTCTTGAAGAAGGAGATCGAAGATCCTATCGGCCTTGGTAATGTCAAAGTCAAATTTTTCTTCTGCAGCCTAATTCTTAGCCCATTGACAGACCACCGTCTTCTTGTTCCTAGCCCATTCAGCTGCATTGATATCTGGGTCTTCATCTTCAGAATCAGAATCATAATTGTAGACATTGTTGACGTTGTTAGCCTTTTTGATAAATTTCCTAGCCTCTTGAAATCTTGTTTCGTGAGCCGATACCTTCTGAGCTAAGTGTGCTAAACTATCAAAGTCTTGAGCTGAGAACCTTTCTCTGATCGGTGCCAGCAAACCTTGAAAAGCTAAATCGGCTAGTTGAGAATCCGATAAAGATAGGCTGTAACATCTATTTCTCACGTCTCTGAATCGTTGGATATAATCTGGAACCGATTCGTCTGATTTCTGCCTAATAGCTGTGAGGTCCGATAGCTTCATCTCTTGGACTCCACTGAAAAAGTACTTATGGAATTGTTTCTCCAAATCGGCCCAGCTCCTGATTGAATTATATGGCAATGATGAAAACTAGGTGAATGCTGATCCAGATAGCGAGAGTGGGAATAAACGAACTCTGAGAGCTTCTGTAGCCGATGCCTCACCACACTGAGCTAGAAATCGGCTAATGTGCTCGTAGATTGATATATTATCTTGTCCTAAGAACTTGGAGAAGTCTGGCACCTTGTATCGGTTTGGCAATGGAACCCGATCAAAGTATTCTGGATACGGATGCCGATACATGTTGCCATTATCTTTCGATTTAAGTCCAAATTGCTCCCTCATGACGTCAGCGATCATATCGGCCCAGGGCTGATGAGGTGTTGCTCCACCATATTGCTGTTGTACTGGATCCATCTGGCCGTATTGGATCGGCTGAGGTCGTGGTAAGTGAGGCTGATAAAGATTATTGAAGCTAGCCGATATGCCTTGTGGTGGCACATAAGGAAGTTGTTCTGTACTGTACTGCTGGCTTATCGGCTGAGTAATTCCAATCGGCTGTTGTGGAACCGAAGGAATGTGGTAAGATGTGTCGACAGCTGGCGGTTTTGGATGAAGAATACCCATCAATTGTTCTGGTGTCAATTGAGTTGATGCTTGCCTCCCAGTGATCGGCTGTGATCTGGTTAGGATTGATGGAATATTCGAACTTGAGAAAGGAGCCGATGGAGCCTGGGTTTGAAGCACCTGTTGATTTCCTTGATTTCCACCGATCTCTGTCTTCACGGTTCTGTATGCTGGGAACGCGCCGTCTGGTAGATAAATAGGTCCTTTAGCCTTTTCCTCGGCTATCGTTCCATCGACCACCGACTTGATCATATTTGTTAAAGTATTGACAAGTACTCCGGACTGGTTGACTAGCGCATGATGTACAGCCGAATCGATGCGATCTTGTAATGTGTGCAATTCTTCGTTACTCGATTCGGTTTTCACCTGTTTATCCTTTTCTTCTCTTGGTCCAGAAGTACTTGGGTTTTGCTTCACGATCGTCGGTATTTGGACTTTAGCTCTTTGGACGACCGTACCTTGCCGGGTGACTGTGAAGGAATGCAAATACTGGTTTTGGAGTTGATCCATCAGTTGTCGCAATTCTTCCTTCTGTTCATCATTCAGCTGCTCGGGTGTAACCGCGATGATGTTGTCCTCTGCGACTTCAGTGATGTTTGGAGACATGATGACACGAGTCCCACTGGGCGTGCCAAAAGCGTATTGATGCAAAAAACACACACTGGCCTGAGAGGTTTGCTTTACTCTAGTGCAGGTCCAAAATTAGGGTTTCAGATTAAAGGGCGTGCCAGTTGATTTGATCCTGCAATCAACAAGAAAAACATGCAAATAATATCAGTAAACGATAGACAATCGGCCATAGGGCCGATTTCATATCGTATGTGACCTAGCCGATGCAATAAAGCATGGATCGGCTTTAAGGTATAGTCAATGATATAATTAACCCTAAAACTAGTATATCGGCTGTAAAGATCAACGTTACATAATCAATAAATCAATATTACTTTAGAGATAAGCAATTGGGATAGATCGGACTGAACCGAGACAGTATAAATTGCCCAAGTCTAAAGATAACCTGACACAATGATTATGTAGATTAATGTCATAGCCGATATCTACGTTTAAGTATGTATCGGCTATAGCTCCGATACAACCTTATACTAGGATATTCTCTAGTAATAAATATATTAAACTATAATCAATCAGATTGATATCAAGCTTAATATATTTACATTAGATTAGATCCTGATATAAGGGGCAGATATAGAACATTAAACAAAGCATAAGACAATGTAAAACATCTATATCAGATAAGATCGGCTGAAACCCAGATACTATCCTCATTAACAACCATGAAGCAGGTTAGATATCATGATTCTAAATACGACTTAATAGGTTGGACTGAACCAATGCAGCATTAAGTATAAATAGAAGCATGAGATCTAAAGAATCAAGCCGATGGTTGCCTTTTCAGGATGGTGGATATATTATATAACCTAGATTAACAAAGTGATCTAGCCGATATCGATGAAACCCTAGAAAGGATCTAGCCGATACAGGTAGATTGAATTGTCGATCTAAGTTATAACATATATGATAACTCGGAGAATCACACCAAAGAACTAGAGTATCATAGAGATGTAAGCACTAGCCCTAATGATGTAACTCGCCATGACAAGATATACCTTTTTGCCGAAGATCAAATTGATGCAGCACGACTCGAAAGCATAAACTTGTCGAGAATAGAAACAAAAGTTTGGCGATGCGCCGAGATTGATTGAACGTGTGTTGTTATTCTTTACAAGACCTCGGGATTATATTTATACCCGAAATTACAAACCTTGTCCATCACGGACACGACTCATATTAACCTAATACAAATCCAACTAACCAACAAGTCCCTTAGGTGGACTCTTACCGAGAATATCTATAAGGAAATTACATAAAATATCCTAATTAATAGATACAATTGCCTCCTCAGGACTTTATCCGTGCATGGCAATCCATATGAAGCACGCTAACACAACCCGATGACGTATACCGAGTCATATTACCGAATTCGGCTCAATCGACTAACCTAGTCCGACTCTGACTCTGCCGATCCAGTCCACAGCCGATTCGGACCACAGCCGATTCTCACTCTGTTTTCCGATACGATCTTATCTCTTCAATCCTCTTCGATTCCATCTTGACTTCTGATATTTGAATTACCAAATTTGGTCGTCAACAGCTATATGGTGAGAGTGCCAATGAATTGTAAGGGGGTGATAAGGAGGCATGCAATGGCGCGTACGATGGGAAGGCAGCGGCGAGGACGAGTGTCTTAAAAAAAGTAGTGATGTGTATACGCGCGTCTTCCATGCATATAATCAGAAAGAAAAACCGTTTGTATTCTCACTAGACTACTCTACCATTGACTTTCATTAATTGTAATTCGTCAATTACATTGTTATCATGATTTCAGCTAATTACTATCAATAACACCTAAACAAATTTTAAAAAGAGAGAGATTATAGTAGCGCGAATGTGCGACATAATATTTATGGACATAGAAAGTAGTACCTCATTGTAGCCACCATAGTTTCCAGCTTTGACTCCTTTACCTTGAGCTCAGCGCGAGTACACTTTTCAAGCACCTCAAAGTCATGCTTCAGAAGGAGTTGTTCCTGTTTGAGTGCTACCAGCTACAATATGATTTGACAGAAAATAGGGTCTCAAATTAGTTACATATTTAATACACTACTGAAGATTTTCGTTGCATGAATAACTACTACAATGGTACAGAAATGTTCTAAACTAACTCAATTCTTACAATTTTCTCAGTAATTAAAATGAACGGCAATCTAATATTTGGAGCGGTAATGATAGAATAATTAGTCCTCTATTAAGGTCAGCACACGTACGGCCAAAACAACACATAGTTGAAATGTGCCCAACTACATATATACTGTCAATTCATAATCATTATTCAGTATTATGCAGCTCAGAATAAACTATAGATCAGTCAATTCGTAATATTCAAGTGCAGTAAGGAAAGATTCAGAATCATACTAAAGTATTAGGAACCAATAACAAATTAAAAGTACCATTCCACCAATGAACATCACTGTTTTAATGAGAGAGCATGAGCATATCTAGCGGTAGTTTTGGCCAGCAGTCACTAGTGCAGATCCTCTCATCTATGACGGACTGCAACATA
This sequence comes from Oryza punctata, assembly GCA_000573905.2. Taxonomy (NCBI): domain Eukaryota; kingdom Viridiplantae; phylum Streptophyta; class Magnoliopsida; order Poales; family Poaceae; genus Oryza; species Oryza punctata. Next base: position 1,790 of record AVCL02000031.1, on the reverse strand, counting down.
ACTGGATTTTGCGGGCCGTCACGAAAAATACATCTCAAACGGGCCTTAAAAGTGGCCGATTGAGATAGGGTCGGAGAGACATGTTAAATGTGCGTAGAACTAAAGCCCGTCACGGATGACACATATCTGTGATGGGCTCCAACAAGGGCCCGATTGAGATAACCTTAAATATCTCAATCGGGCTCCAAGCAGGGGCCCGTCACGGATGATAGTCATCTGTGACGGGCTCCAACTTGTGGCCCGTTTGAGATTTTAAGGTTATCTCACTCGGGTCCTTGTTGGAGCCCGTCACAGATATGTGTCATCCGTGACGGGCTCTAGCTTGAGGCCCGTTTGAGATAACAAATAAAGCCCGTCTAGATTGCACACTCTGTGACGGGCATTTTTTTAGGCCCGATAAAGATAACTGGTATGCCCGATTGAGATAACAATTTTATGGACCGTTACAGATAGTTATTGACACTATAAATAGCCGTAATTGCCGGTGTAACTGTATCCCACTGTTCACAATCTTGGTGGGAGGTTGGAGGGGGCGAAATTTTAATTTTTATTTCCAAAAAAACAGTAAATTCATAAAGGTACTTAAATAGTAATCGGTACTTTAGACAATTCATCAATTGTCATTAATTCAGAGTATTTATCTTCTAAGATGTTTCTTTGATTATTTTTTCATTTCTGCAGCGATGGATCGAAGTTGGATGGATGCGAAATCTGTGAAACGTCATAGTCAGGAGTATAGAAATGGGGTATTAAATTTTATAACACCACGGAGGAGGATAGGAAAAGAAGAAACAGCGATTACATTTGCTGTCCATGTGCAGATTGCAAGAATGAGAATATGTTGGTAGTCGAGTGGATGTACAACGCTCATCTGATACAACGAGGATTCATGGAAGGCTACACATGTTGGGTCAAGCATGGAGAGCAAGAATCTGGAGATGTTGCAGGTGCAGACAGTACTGGTGCGCAAAATCAGGAAGATGAAGATGAGCATGACATGTTTGTACCTTCTCCACTGGGTGGTGAAATGGTTGATGTCGATCACGATCTGCTGCAAGACATGTTACGTGACGTTGAGGATCCAACCTACAACGAGAGAGATTCCATAAAGTTCAGCAAGTTGGTCAGTGACTCGCAGACGCCTCTGTACATCGGATGCAAAGCAAAGCACACCAAATTATCAGCTACCTTGGACCTAATGAAGCTGAAGGCAAGTAGTGGATGGACAGACAAGAGTTTCACGGAGCTTTGGGAATTTTGAAGTCCTTGCTGCCTGATGGGAACACTTTGCCCGAGACGACATACGAAGCAAAGCAGGTTTGTGTCCGCTGGGGTTAGAGGTCCGTAGAATTCACGCTTGTCCAAACGACTGCATATTGTACCACAAGCAGTATGCGGACTTAGATGCTTGTCCTGTCTGCAAGGCATCTCGATACAAGCGAAAGAAAAGTCCTGACGAAGGGAAAAGATCAAAGCGGGGTGGTCCCGCGAAGGTTTTGTGGTACCTACCAATCATTGATCGTTTGAAAAGATTATTTGCAAACCCCAAGGAGGCGAAGTTAGTGCGTTGGCATGCCACTGAGAGAAGGAACGACGGTATGCTAAGACAACCCAGCGGATTCAATTCAATGGAGAAATATCGATCGAAAACACAGTGACTTTGCTGCCGACCCTAGAAACATGAGGATATGTCTTTGTACAGATGGCATGAATCCTTTCGGAGACTTGAGTAGTACTCACAGCACCTGGCCAGTTCTTATTTCAAACTTTAACCTACCGCCATGGTTGTG